>CAHIKZ030000824.1:702500-885000 GCA_903632075.3 Acanthosepion pharaonis | reverse complement strand
AACTGTAATGTTTTTTTTTTTTTTTTTTTGTATGTTTTTAAATGATATTCATGATTTTTGCATTGAATCTAAACACACACACACACACACACACACTTATATATATATAAGTATTACCAACTTGTGACTGGTAGGGATAATTCCAAGGAGGATATAAATCCAGAGAGAGCTTAATATAGACTACAGAGCATTATAATGATAATAATATTAAAGAAGAAAACTTTAATTATTTAATTTATTTCATGTTCATGAAATTATCAAAATGAATTAAAATGAATTAAAGTTTTCTTCTTTTTATATACACACACACATAATATAAAAGGCTCAAACACTAATATTCCATTTTTATTATTTATTTTTTGAATTTGTAGGTCTTGAGGAATTGAGTCATGATTATGATTCCAATGCAATAAATTATAACAATGGAATATTAGTGTTTGAGCCTTTTATATTATATTATTATATTCTTGCTCTGTCCTGGACATTGAGCTCTACCTGGATTTTATACTCTTGGAAATTCATATATATATATATATATACATATATATATATATATATATATATATATATATATATATATATATATATATATATATATATATATATAACTTTAATTTACATTTCTCAATGATCATCCATCATCTTGTGCAATTCTTAAAACTTGTTTAAAGGTTTCATCAGCTATTTCCCCAATTTTAAAATTTTTTTATTAAAATAATTTAATTTATTTCTTTCAAGTGTTTTGTAAACATTAAGTATTTTTCTTATTCTCTGTGTTAAAAATATTCACAGAATAAGAAAAAATACTTGTTCTTTTGTTTTTGCTTGTCTTGTTTTTGACCTAATGCTTCTGTTTATATGTTGGAACTTTCTCAGCTTCATATTGCATCAAGTCTTTAGAAATTGCTTAGTACTTCTCTTCCTTTTTATTTGATTGCATAAGAACTAAGCCACTTTTAAAGATGTATAATCCTTTTCATCTAACAGCATCAGAAGATGAAGTATTAAGGGTTTGTATTTATGGTCTCAATATGAAAGCTGGCAAGAATGAAAGAACATAGTTTACTTTTATCAGGGAAGGTGTACCCTAGCTAATGTCTTTGTGGTGGCCTCTGATATGGAAAGAACTGTTAAAATTAGGTTTTCTGGGCACTGGTTTCCATATGGCATTAGAATAAATACTTAGTTTGCTTATTCATTCATTTGTTGAAAAAAGAAATCAGATCTGTAGTTTCTTTTATTTTATACACATTTTATGATTATTTCATACCTATTGTTTTTCTTCCAGAATAATGTGTTCTCCATTTTCCTTTCGCAAAGGCTCTAAATCACTTGTTTCACCTTAGATAATGTAATAGCTTTATGGTCTTCAAGTTTTATTTTTTTCATGAGCAAATGGTTTCTCCATTATATTCACTGCTACAACTGCAGAGGATGTTGTATATGCAGCCTTTGGTTATATTCTTTTTTCTCTTGTGTAGGAGTGACTTTATGAGGAGATTGTATAGAGTAGTTTAAGGATAAAAGGCTACCCTGATATTATGTTCACTGCAGATCCTTTGGAACTTTTCGATGAAATTTCTTGCATAATGTAGAGACATCATTACTTTATAGTTGGTTTCTTTGGCATATCTATCCCTCTGAACAATTTTTTTTTCTTGTCAGTTGGGTAGTTATTTTTTTTATATGGCTTAATAATTGATGACCCTTTCTTCACCCCCCCCCCAAAAAATGTTGCTGAACTCAAATCAGTGTGTGTTAATTTCTTCTATTCAGATGTCTTAATTACACCTGCTATATAAGCTACAAGGATATCTACAAAAGTAGTTTCTTGTGTTTTTGACTTGTGTGTGTGTGTGTGTGTGTATATATATATATCCAAAAACAAATTTAAATTTTAAATATATACATATATTACTCTAAATAATATTTTATAATAATGTCATTAAAAATAAAATCCAAGAATTCCCTATAGATACATGCACACACACACACACTTATTATAAGCCTTGTATTTAGTAGGTGCACATGTTTGAGTTTTATTTAAACAGGTGATGATTCTTAATCTCTAGGCCAGTAGACATTAATTTTACTATTTAAAAAAATCAGAGTATCTACTCAAACACATGTATACACTAAATATAACATTTATACAAATCAGAAATTTTGTATAATGGATTTTTTACTTATTAATCTAACAGATTTTATCACTTAAATGTTATTTTTAGTTGATACCCATATTTAAGCAGATACTCTGTTTATTTTTTAAACAGTATATTTATTTTCATCTATCATCTCATCTATTTGAGAAATCTTATTAGAGAAAAATGTGCTCTGACATATTTTTTGCTAATAAGATTTCATTAAATATTGCGGCTGATAGACAAAAATAAATATACAGTTTAAAAATGGTGCATCTACTCAAATATGAGTATTGCTAAAAATAATGCTTAAGTGATAAAATATATATATATATGTGCTGTATTGATGATTTCATGGAATTGTATTCATCTATTCTTGTTTGAAGTTTAAATTATTTTTAGGTATTTTATAACCCTTCAGCTGGGAATTAATTTTGTTTTTCCATTACTTATATGAAATAAGATTTTCTATGCAGTGAATTTGATTCATTGTATCATCATAATGTGTCTTAGATTTTTGGGAATTTGTTGAGATGTTATAGGGAAAAAAAACAATTTTTTAGCAAAACTGCTAAGCTTATTATTTTTTAATTCTTATAAAATCTGATATCCAAAGGGTATGAAGTTCAGCAGATTTATAGTTTGTTTCATTTCAAGTGTTGAATTTTTTAATTCTAAATAACCTTAAGTATTTAAAAAAAAAAAAAAAAAATTTAAGATATGTCTTATATTTTCTTTTGTCATATTTTAACCTTTCTCTAATTCCTTTTTCTTTATTTCATATATTTTATGAATATTAGTTTGTTAGGTTATTCAAAGTGATTTTCTTTTTGCTTTGTGAGGTTAGCTAAAAACTATGATTCTCTTGGTCATGACTAGTTTTCATTCTACTAAGATACTTTCAACTCAAATAAAACTAAAGTTTTTTTTTTAACCTACCTTTAACAATACTTTTCTTTTGTTTTTTATTTTTCTCTGAACCTTACTATAGAAGTATGTATATATTTGATAGATATAGCTATTATCCTCATCTTGGTTGATATAGATATTATTATAGACACAACAACAGATATCCCATATCAGCCACTCAATGGACACCTGATGATGGCCAGAAGGTACTTGGTTAAAACATGTCTATAATAACATTTTTTTTTTTTTTTTTTTGTGTCACTTCTCTTGGGATTTTCTTAAATGCTTGACTCAAATATATTTTTATTTATTAAATATCTGAACATTTTTTCTAAGAGAAACTTTTTTAATCTCTTAGTCAATCCATCATGAGATTTTTCATATACAGGGAGTTCTATAATTCACTTAAGGAGTTAGAAATGAAATATGATTTGTTTATGAATTATTTATTTTTATACTAAAACTTTTATAAAACTTGGATATAAAATTGCTGCTTAGAAGTCATCCATTTTTGACTTTGCAGAGACAGGCTCTTTTGACAACTGTTTTTGATAACAGCCATCAATAGCTGTTGCTGCAGCTCTCAAATTTCTGCACCTTGAGCTGATGAATTGTATGCACCAGGTGCAAATCATTTTGTCTTATGTGATACAGTGATATCTGAAACATCTTCCACTGGTCAGAATGTCTTAAGATGAATTGTTTCTGGTTCTTGTAGAATACTGTCCAGTATATATGATTAATCTACGAATGGACTGAATACTGCCTTCCAGATCCTGATAAATGACTTGCTGATCCATATTACTGTAAGCATTGAGTCAGCCAGTGAATCATGAAATTTGGGATTGTTTTCTACAACTGCATATGCTCTTTGGATAAAAAAGAAATTGATCAATGAAATTTAAAAATTCATTTGTGAATCTTTTCCATGTATAATTTCTAAATGTTGAGTTCTTTTTTTTAAAAGGAAAAAAAAAATTATTTGCAAATAAATTTTTTTACATAAATTTTGGGATACTCCATATTTAATTGATTTCAGGATATTAGTCTCTTACTGTCGGCAGGAATTTCCGTCATTTGTAAATTAGCTCAAGAACTGCAGTGATGGAAATTCTCATCATCCATAGTCAATGCATTAAGAGTCTATTGACAACATTGAACTCTGGTTTGTCTCAAATAATTTAATCTATTATTCATATAGTTTTAAATATTGTAGGAAAATGCTACTTATATTCTGTAGTACATTTTTCTCTTTCCTCTGTAGATTGAATACAAACTGAAGTGTTACTTTACTTTTGAGCAGGTGTAAATATAGACTTAATAAGCTATAACCCTTTGTGCATATGTGCTTTATTTTATTTCTACTTATTTTTTTTTATATAACTATATGGGTTTTGCATAATCTTCAAATATTCACTTTATTTTTTTTAAGGTGATCATGAACATTTTTATATTAAATTTGGAATCCTTGTCATTAGGGCTCAAGATTAACATCATCCCAGGAACAATAAAATATTAGCAACTAATTTCTTAAAATAAAAAATCTTCTCAATTTTCACTGATAATGGCAGGCTTTTAATAACACACACGCACACAATCTCTAAATAAACAAAACATCAGCACTTCTTTTTAAATTGAAGGAAACCTGAGTGAAGGTTCAAGGATTTAGACTTAAATATTTGTATTATTTATCTTTAAATGTGAAAAACATTTGAGTCTAATTGTAAGAACTTTTCCCCTCCCCCTTCCAAACAAGACAGAAATGCCACTAGTATGCACGGGGGTGGGGGGTTACAGGTAGTGAAAGTGAAAGAAAAGACTGTGTATCAGGAGGATTGAAGAAAGCACAAAAGATGAATGGGATTCAAGAAGATAGAAGAGGGTGATTGATGTTGCATTTACAATTTTTGAAGATTGTTATTATCAGGAAAGCAAATAGAAGGGAATCCCATAAGTGGGAAGTGCGATTTTGCTTTAATAAACAAAGCAAGAAAATTTTTTTCTTTCAATTTTTGTTTAAAAAACCCTTGAATGAACCATTAACAAAATCATAAACAAACCTGGGAAATTTAGACAACATGAGGTTATTAAATGTAATTTAATTTTTTTTTTTTTTTTATTATAAAGAATTTAAAAATATTTTTTTGTTTGCAGATAGTTGAAATATGCTAATATTCTTTATATAAAAAGACAGCACAATTCTTAAAATATGGTAACAGTTAGTCTAAATATGAAAATTAAATTGTATTTATTCATTTTTAAAACTATATTATTTTACCTTTTTAATTTATTTCATAAATATTTTAATGATGTTTTTATTTTGCTACTAACAACTAAAAATAGCATTTTGATTTCGGGATGATTTAAAAAATTTTCAGGATAAAAAGTCATTTCCTGGGACAGTTCCTGGACAATGGTAAAAAGAAGTTAGCCTGGAGCCCTGCTTATCATTCCAGGTGGAAGGGCTTAAATGAAACATTGTGCTTAAATAAGTTAAACTTGCACATCATATCATGCTTTTTGACAATCAAATTAATTTTTCTTAATTATCTTTTTTTTGTTTTTTTAATTCTTCTCTCACGAGGGGTTGATGAGAAAAAATGTTTTATTCCCTTTTGCTATATTTTGAGTTAACATTTTTTTTTTTTTAATTGTCTGGTCATTTAGAACAATGCTAATATCAAAGTCAAATATTTAGAATTTTTAGTTCTAATGTTGATGTTTCTCTCATCTTATCACTTGAAGCTTTTCTCCAGTAAGGAATAACTTAGGCATGTCTCTTGTATTTGAATCACCAGGGATTGAATATACAGCTTTTCTATATACTTAAACACATACTGAATATGTCGAGGTGGGTCTGAGAAATTTGCAGGAACTGGTAGATCACTTCTAGCCAGAGTCCCAATATGGCTTCAGGGTAGAGAGATCCATCATCGACATGATCACATTCAGACAGTTACAAGAGAAGAGGTGGTAATAGAGGCAGCAGTCATATTCTTTCATCAACCTTACCGTGTCTGAGGAAAATCAGATGCACACCAGGATTAATAAATCTCTTTCTATATTGGCATGTTGGGGACAGTGTAATTTGATGGCTCATCCTTGAAGGTATTCGTTATTCAAGGTGAAGTGAAGCACAGATGCATTCTCATCCAGACACTCTTTGGGATTTTTTTCTTCCTTATGTTGTCATACACAGTATCTGTCTATATTTCTGAGATGAGGTATTATGTACACTATTTACATTGCTCAGACTATCATCCTCATTTTTGTTGCCATATTTATCACAATGTTTCAGCTGTTGTATACTCTGGCTTTCTTCAGATGGTTGGAATGTCAAACTGAACCCTTTATTTTGCTCGCTGGGATAGACTGTTCTAGTTCCACATGCCATGTCAAATGGATGTCAGTTATCAGTTATCTCCTGTTAATTCCCCTCTCCAAGTTCTCCACCATTAAACACTTTAGTTAGATCCAGTAACAGGACCCAAAGAGAGTGAGTTCAATACCTGGTTAAAGCGGTGGAGAACTTAGAGAGAGGAATTAACAGGAGATAACTGACACCCATTAGACCTGGCACATGGAACTAGAACAGTCTACCTGAGCGAGTAAAATAAAGGGTTCAGTTCAACATTCCAATCACCTGAAGAAGGCTGGAGCGTACAATGGCGAAAACGTTGTGATAAATGATAGTCCGAGCAATGTAAATAGTTGTCATACACAATTTGAGCATTTAATGATAGTGTAACAGCGCACAAGGTCCAACACCAACCTTTTCAACCTTAGAGCAAAAACTAAATTGCATCAGGTTGTAACCTGGACGATGAAATTCACTCATGATGTCATTTTGGTGTTTCATACACTGTTTAGTCTCCAGAAGCTGGTCAGCTTCCAGACAAATGCTTACCAAGATTATCAATCTAAAGAGAAAGAATTATTATAGCCTAGAATGTCAGCAATGACACAAGCATCAATATTGGAGATAACTCCCTGGAAGTGATTGATAAATTACTCTACCTGGGATTGTCTCCAGCAACCTGTTTCTTGAAGCAGATAAGGAATGTCATCATGGCCAATCTGAGGAGCCAAGTTTGCCAAGATCCAAGCTTGTATACTGTGTAACAGTGAAAGCTGGACAATGTACATGCACAAAGAATGCTGCCTTAACAGTTTCCACCTGTGTATTTCATAAAATACTGTATGCCAAACAAGGATGACAGGTCAGAAACCCAAACATAATTACCATACTTGTGCACTAATTACTTTCTTGACCATACTTGGACATCTATGCTCTAAAGGATATTCTGTATTCAAAGTTTACCACACGATCACAGCTTGTAGGCTGCCCACTGCAATAATACAGGGATGTTTATAAACATGAAGTTATTGATATCAAAATAGATGTATGGAAAGGGATTTCTGTGCCTGAAGGTGCATTGTTTGCATAGGCATCACCGCTGTAAAGGATAAACAAACACAATTAGTGACAGAAAAGCTGCAGGAGCAACTACCCAGTTACAGCCATCAGATTACAAATGCAGCAGTTATGTCAGGAACTGCTACTCCTAAATCAGCTTTAAATTTAATAGACTTTTAGCTGGTAAATCACTGCATGTGCATTGCTGGCTATTGGAGACTTTAAATTCAAATTTGTTGGAAGTTGTGCTATTTTCCCTATTAAAAATAGGAAACAGTTGCTTTTATGTAAACAAAACATCATGGCTTCTTTTTGTTACCCACATGCACAAATTAAGGGAAAATTCTCTTCAAACTTACTTGAATACAGAAGCAAGAGAATTTGTCTAGATGTGTCATGGGCTAGCATAAAAAAGCAAAGTTTATTTTTAAAATAAAAAAAATGTTTATTTGGCATTTGACAATCTAAAGATAATCATATATGCGTGAGTTTCTCTCTCTCTCTATATATATATATATATATATATATATATATATATATATATATATACACACCTGCACACAACAGTTCAAAAGTTTAAAGTTAAGCCTTGGCAATTTTTTTAAATTGGCCTAAAAGTAGTCGTTTTGTAAATTAAATAAGAGACAGTTATTATACATGGTTTAAAAAAAAAAAGTAGGACATTATTTTTTATTATGATAAAAAGAAAAAAAGAATTTTATTATTAAATTTTGCTCTCATCAAAATATCCTTCTTTTGCCTTGCTTACTGCAGCACAAATTTTTGGCAATCGTGGCAAGTTTCTCAAAATATAAGTTTGATAAATGAAGCCTTTCTTTTCTCAATGACTGTAAGAGTACTTTTCATTTTTTTTCATTATTCTATCAAGTTTATCCCATGCTAATTCTGAAGGTGGCTTCAAACTTTTGAACTTGAGTGAGTGTGTGTGTGTGTGTGTGTGTGTGTGTGTGTGTGTGTGTGTGTATATATATATATATATATATATATATATATATATATATATGAAAAGTTTACTTAACTTTTAAATATCAATTTAAAGGGGATAAAATTGATCTTTTCATATAATATTAACACTCCATTTTTTATATTATTAATATTGAACACTATATATAAAAATATCTGCTGTTCCTTAAATCTTATATATACATATAAGAGAGATAGAGTAAATTGTTGATAACCCCTGAAGAGTAGACAGACAGGTCCACCTCTCCAACTTTGGAGTTGGGATGCTGAAGGTAGCATCGGTCAGCTAAGTTACAAACTTTTACCTACACACACACACACACGAGAAAGAGAAAATGATATATAAATTTTTATATACCAGAACAATGTTAGGAAAATTAATGTGAACATCACTTTAGTCTGATAAAATCCTAAAGGACAAAAAACATCACACAAAAATTTTTTCCACTTTATCATTAATTATCCTAATTTTCATTGTCTATAGAGAGAGATGTATGTGTTCATTTAGTTTCTATAAATCTGATCATCATGAAGGTAAGTATATTAATTCCTCTTTATTTACAATTATTATTATTTTTCTGTCATGGCATATTGAAATTCTTTCATTTTTCTTTTAGGCCTTATACTGTACACAATGTTTTTTAGAACTGAATCTATATCCAGTTGGCCTGAAGGTTTTCTTTCTGTGAAGTAAAGGAAATAAGAGAAACTTGCATGAATAAACCAAATTTTTTTTTTTTTCGAAAACTAGCATATGGCCTTTAAAAGAGAAAAAATGATAAATTTTTCAGCTTTTAAAACAATTTCATTTGCTTTTACAGAAATATTAATAAGTTTTTTTAATCAATGAAAAATAAATATTGGTGGGTGTCATAAATGGAATATATCTATATAAAGATATCTGAAAAGAGAGAGAAAATAATTAGAAAGGAAATTTTAATACATCATGTTATATGCTTTATTTTAGTCTTCTGAAATTCTGGATTGGTTTATAAAAATGCTTTTATTATTAGATATTGACTAACTTAAGTCAAAGTATTTGTAGAAAATTCATTATATTCAAATAACCTGGAGATGTTTGAGAAACATTTTAATTGTAATGTTAGGAATTGAAATGCAACTATAAAATTGGTTTCCTCTTCATCCCACGTCTTTATAACAAGCCACCAGTTAAAAAAAAAAAAAAAAATGGCTCCATCATCCATTAGTTAAACCACACTGATCATGTAATAATATTGCCAATTTCTTAAGGCTTATATTTTGTGCAGTGAGCATTTTAAAATTTTCAGAGTGAAATTATTATTGG
This sequence comes from Acanthosepion pharaonis, assembly GCA_903632075.3. Lineage (NCBI taxonomy): Eukaryota > Metazoa > Mollusca > Cephalopoda > Sepiida > Sepiidae > Acanthosepion > Acanthosepion pharaonis. The sequence continues at coordinate 875,243 of CAHIKZ030000824.1, read as the reverse complement.
ATTGGTTGTTTGTCAGAAACCTTAAAAATTAATTTGATGGTTCATCCTTGAAAAGCGTTCTTTATACATGTTTTCAATAAAAAGCATTTTTTTCTTTTTTAATTTTTTTTTTTTTTTTTAATATAAGAAGTATTGGTGTATAAGATGCATCTTTATTTTGAAGACAAAAGTTTTGGGAAAAATGTTGCAGTCATATTTCAAAGATTTTTATTAAACAAATATTCAATTTGATACTTTAAAGATCAATATACAGGATCTCCCTAAAATCTGGACACATAGACAAAAATGTATATTTTCAAGAAATGAAATTTTCACCAAAACTTTATTGAATTAGAATATAAACAAATAACATCTTCAATATGATTTCCATCATTTATGATGCAAAGGTTGATATGCTTTGCAAGATTCACATGAACTCAATACAATAATTCCACATTTCCATCAATTTTAACACATTCACTTTGTGTTCAATCAAGTGTGTTGAATGTGTGATTTTTCATTAAGTACACCTTCTCCTTTAACATACCCCAAGAAAAGAAGTCAATTTTTACTTCTTTTAACAAAACCATATTTAATCTGTGGATGTAAAAAAAAAAAAAAATAGTTAATGAGATTTCCTCTGTGTCCAGATTTTTGGGACACCCAGTATATTGTTTTTCTAAACATAAAACAGTTTGAAACATCAAAATGGGAAAATACTGTAAATAAAAAAAAAAGAAAAAGTTTACTATTATTTAGTTTTGGTCATTGCTTTCACTATTGCTTGAAAGGAAACCGATTTCATCATTGGATCCGATATTATGATAACAAAGAATGTCATCCTCAGTCCCATCTATTGCATTACTGATACCACAATTCTTAAATGACTTAAATCATTATATCTTTTTTCCTTTTTTTCCCCTCCCCACCCATTAATTCTTCACTCACATGCACACGTGAGGAAGTGTCGGCCTATTCCTTCGTCCAGTAGTAAGATCTTCCTGTTGCATCCATTATTGATACCTTTGACATATAGGACGCAGACTTTGACATTAAATTTTGGCAAAAAAAAAGGGAGTCTTATACACTGAAAACTACAGAACTTGACATTTACTGAACTCAGCATTCCTTAACATGATTGTCTGAGCCAAACTGCTGGGTTTACTTACAAACAACTTACAATTGTAAAATAAGTCAACAAGTGAAGAAGAAAATGAAAGTCTCATAAAACTTAGTATTGTAATAAGAGTATTGTAAGAATGTATTACAATTCCGTGTGATATCTGTTAATGTCATTTATTGTATTTGTTAACATTTGTATTTGTGCAACATAATTAATATTTGTAGATTGCCTTTGCAAGACTGTCTCTGTCTAAATTCCAATGGGCAGAATCTAATTCCTTTGCTGTACAGTGAGGAGCCAACTTCACTTTCTTGAGTCAACCATATTCTATTGTTATTGGTGATGAGATTAAATCTGTTAGCATTAATAAAGCTAATCAACTATGGATTGTAGAGTGTATGTGTTTCTGTCTGAATTAATCAGATGAAGATTTATTCTTATTTACAGTTGAATTAATGGCCACATCTTTGTTGCTATTATCACAATCTTTCAGTCATTGTGCCCTCTGTCTTTTTTCAGGTATTAATAGCTTATTGGATTAAGCACCAGTTTGTGAATTTGGTGAGACAGCAATTGTGAATTCAATTCTTGGGCTAGATAGTACAGACTTAGACTCAATGGAAACAGGATGAGCAATAACTGAGCAGTATTTTAAAAAAGAAAAAAAAATGAAAAGATATCCCTAGGCATAGACAGCAGAATGAGAATAATCTACTCTTACAGATTAAATAATGGGCTCAGTTTAAAATTCCCTGAAAGCTAAGCAGATAGCCAGAGGGCACAATGGAAGAAATGTTGGGCTAGTAGCAACAAAGATGAGGACATTAGTCTAACTGTAAATAATGTGTGTGTGCGTGCATGTGTGTAATATATAATGTACATCGGAATATGTGTGCATCCATTTGGCAGTGTATGGTCTATGTTTTGATACATATGGTTATATATCAGTAAATGAATTATTTAAACTATTTACATTTGGACTATTGTCCACATCTTTATTTTTGTTATCACATTTCAGCCATTGTTCCCTCTGGTTTTATCAGGTGTATATGTATTCTGGTAACCTACAGGGAATTCCAAACTGAACCCTTTATTTAATCTCGGGCATAGACTGTTCTCATTCCACTGCTCATATTTAGAGATATCGTCTAGTTTTTATTTTTTAGTACTACTCAGTTATTGCTCACCCAGTTCCCACTGAGTCCAAGTACATCATAAATAAATGAATGTTATGTATGTATGTATGTATGTATGTATGTTGATGTATATGTACATAACACACATGTTTATATATTTGTAGATATATGCACACACAAGTAAATGTTTCTTTTCCAATTTTTTTTTTTTTTGAAATTTTTATTCTTTGTGTTTCGTTGTTCTATTTCTAGTCTTGATTTTTCACAATTTAAAAAAAAAAAAAAATCTTTTCCCCTCTGACTCTGGTTTTTGTGAAGTGAAACTCTTAGTCCAAAAGAAATAAAAAATAAAGAAAACTCCCTACATTTTCCAAAACTTTGCAATATAGTTTTTGGTTGGAGGTAACCAGGCATTTATTGCTTAAGAAATAAAATATAAAACTTAGTGGAAAAGAGATTTAAAAAAAAAAAAAAAAAATTACCTCTTTGCAAAACAGGTGTGTTTTCACAGGTGGCAAAGAGCAGATAATTGTTTTTTTTTTTTTTTTTTTCAATGGATGATTTGGTTCACCCGACTTTGCTAAGAAAAGGCATTTCAAATCTACACAAGGGAAACAAAATAAAGTTCAGTACTTTCTGAAAATGAGAAAAAAAAATGATTTAAAAATAACTTTTTATTATTTTATATTTTATTTAATTTTCTGATGACTCAACTTTTCATTTTTTCTTTTTTTAACAATTGTTTAAATATAAAAAAAATACTGATGAAAGCTAGTTGTTCCAAACTTTTTTTTTTTTTTTTTAAATATTTGGAGATGTATACGCAGTACATGGGTATTATTTAATAAACATTAGCTTTTTATTTATTCTTTTGTAATTTCTGTCTTTATTTTTATAGAGTATTCCTTGTGACAAGAAGGTAGAAATTTTTCAGTTAATATACTAACATAGGAGAAATTTTTTTCCGCCTTTAATTTTGGAAACTGTTTATTGAACATTTTATCTCTTAAAGACTTATTGTTATTCTTTTTTCATATTGCAAAATAGGTATTCTTTTCAGATTATTCAATACATTAAATTAATGCTAAAATGAAAACAAATATAAAAAGCTACAGAACTATACATTATGAGAATAAAAACCCTGTTGAAAAAAAAAAAATCATTTTTGTTGTATAAATTAATCCAAAACCCTTTCTGTTTAAAGTGGCCATGAGAATTGTACTTTCTTTTTTTTTTCTTTTCAATTTTACTATGGTGTAATTTTTTAACAAATAAAAGAAATGTTAATGTCAACAATTTCAATTTTTTTGCAATATGACATCAATCAAATGTAAGCATAAAAAATTCCAAATAAAATTAGGATTTTGATAGAAAGTGGGGTTTTCAAATGTTTATTTTGTTTTTATTTTGAAAAGTTTTGTACTAAACTTTTTCTTTATTAAAAAAAGGCTTGTCTGTAAGAATTGAAATTTCTGAGGAAAAAATGAAATGCAGACTTTGATTTCATTCCTAAAGTAAATGTGGAACTGCAGAGTCGAGTTCAACCTTTTTTGTAATAAAAGAAAAAGAAATTAAAAAAAAATAATAATAAAATAAATTTAGTTTTAAAAGTTTATTGTTTTGTGTTGTATCGTTTTTACATTCTTAACATATTTGTAAACAAAACATTTTAATGACTTAAGCTGGTAGGTTTTACTATATTTTACTATTATTTTGTTTAATCCTCTTGCCATGACTTGGAACTGATACATCAAAAGTTGCAAACATTGATTAGGAGTGATGAAGAGAAAGGGCCCTATCCTGTTGCAAGGCTTGATATTTCAGAAAAAAAACTTTGCCAAAAATGATGCATTTAGACACTGAAATTCTGTCCCAGCTTCACTACTTACATGACCTTTCTCCTTCCAATTACAACTTTTCCTGGGCTCTTAAGATGCATATCTGTGCTAATATTAGCCGTTTCCCTGCAAAGGAAACATTTGGAATTCATTGACTGAGCAGCCAGTACTGTTTTTAGTTGAAATTTATAAAATCTTTCTCTGAAAAAACAATTTTTCAGGAAAATAGGTTTATCAAATCCAGAAGCTGTTATTGCTCTTTCCAGTATTGATGGGGGTTTCCTTCCTAAACTTTTTATTTGAAGTAGTATGAAATGTCAACATCTTCATTATGTCATTATTTTCTGTTATTTGGCACAATTCTTTGTTTATGATTCTGTAGTGTCATTCCTCAATGTTCAAAGATAGTCTTTGCCAAGACCCTCAGGCTCCACTTGCTCAAAGCCATTTTTAACCAATGATTGTAGAAAGTGGTTGTATACAGCTGGCAGTTTAGATATTTATGAATAAGTTTGGTGCCATACATGACATGTGAAAGTCTTGAACTGACAAGACTCTTTAAGAACATGACTAGTTTCCAGGTTGATTTGGTGTACAACACTGTGGACCAGATTGGGTCAAGTGATTTCTCTGGCACCAATTCTTTTCATGATAGAATAAATTCACTGTTGGATTTTTCATAACATTATGTGGATTCTCATGGTGCTTTATTTACATTATTCGGACTATTATCCTCATCTTTGTCGCCATATTTATTACAAGGTTTTGGCCATTGTATGCTCTGGCCTTCTGTCACTGGATCTAACCAACGCCTTTATCCACTGTGCCATGTGTCAACACATGTCACAGTAGATAAAGGCGTTGGTTAGATCCAGTGACAGAACCCAAAGAGTGTGAGTTCAATACCCGGCTAAAGCAGTGGAGAACTTTCAGAGAGAAAATTAACAGGAGATAACTGACATCCATTAAACATGGCACGTGGAACTAGAATAGTCTACCCCGGTGAGCGAAATAAAGGGTTCAGTTCGACATTTCAACCACCTGAAGAATGCCGGAGTGTACAACAGCCAAAACGTAATAAATATGGCGACAAAGATGAGGACAATGGTTTGAATAATGTAAATAATGTACATAATACCTTATCTCAGAAATATAGACAAATACTCATGGTGCTTACTTTGATAAAATTCTCTCAAAGCCAAGCAGCCATTTATTTTCTTCCATCCTCATATTTATTGTTGTAGCTTCATAAAGACAAATGTATGGTAAGAAGATTGTCTTACACCAATATTCCTAAATGGGGAGGGCCTGTATGTCTTGAAAATTAAAACTACATCATTATGCATGCAATATGATGTAATTTGTTCTACATTTTATTTTTTTTAACCCTCCTTTGGTACTGTGGGGTGATAGAACCCCCCCCCCACTCTCACCAAAGTGTTTTTTTTTCTTACTACTTAGCAAAGTGGCAAGTCTAATTTTCATGATTAGTCAAGTTACTTTCTGAATACCTTTGTCAGGTAACTACAAGGAGTTTCTAGTTTTAGTCATAATATTTGTATAAATTCGAAGTACATGATTATAAAGTAAAGACAGTCTGTAATAACTTATGTATGCAAATCTCACAGGAATCTTCTTGTTTGCTGTTTGGATTGTTGAAAAAGGCTTAAAGAGATATAGACAATCACATTAAAAATAAAATGAAACTTACATATATGACATTTTGAAATTTACAAATTAATTTTTTTAATGCTGTATGTACTTGATTATAGTGCAAGTTTTTATGATCATATTTTTTATGCAAAACAGTGAGGCTGTAGAATACATGGTTAATTTTTTTTTGAAAAGGTTAAAAATAAAGCTTTTTTGGTAACCCATTGCACTATACACAGGTAAATTTTTTTCTGGAGGGGTTAAAATTTATGCACAAAATTCAAGGGTCACGCTATACATTGTCAGCTTATACGAGTATATACAGTACTGAACTTTTAATTTGATTTTTCAAAATAAAACCTTTTTCATTTTTATTTATCCTATAAATATCAAATGGAATACTCAAGACAATATATAACAATAATATTGAAAACAAAATGGTATATCTACAGTGTGCCCAGTAAAAGACTGGCAAATTTATTCTTTGAGAAAACATATCAGCTCTAATTGGTTCCATCTCAGTGACCCTTTAAAAGCTCAGATCTGAATGTTATAGATTACTCTATTTGGAGTAGAGTCCTAATTCTTTTGCAAAACCATTGTCATGACATCGTTGATATTGATTTATTGAAGTGGAACTTAACTGAAGCTTGGAATGAAGTTCCTCTTGACACTATCTGCAAAGCTACTGCCTCCTGGTTACCACGTTTACAACTTTATGCTAAATATTCAGGCAAATATTTCAAACGTCTATGATGATTGTTCATGAATCATGATAGCTAAATAAATTTCTTTCTGAATTTACTGCTTTTGTACTTGGATTTTTTTGTAATGTTGAACTCCCCACAGTATTTAGTATCACCGAAGTTATTGCTAACATTTTTTGTCAAGATTTACAAACTTTGTTTTGTTCAATTTCACAAGCCAATTGATGAAATTTGAATAAGCTGATTTGTTTGGAAAAATACTTTGACAAAAACCGTACCCTGCGGTTTAATAATTTCTTTAATTTAATTTTATAGGACTTCATGGTAAACAATATTTTTAAGAAAATTTCTTTTTTTCCTTTTTAATAGTGAAGAATAAATTCTTAGGATTTCTTACTCTTGAGCATACAACACACAACTGGCCATGCATAAATATTTCTTTCTGGATCTAAATTCACACTTTTTGAAGCATTTGGCCTTGTGATTTGCTTATAGTTCTCACAAACACAGGGTGAACTGGAAATTGGATCTTTGTATATATAAAATCTTAAAGAAAAGATATGCAAAATCAATATTGTATTTTTATTAAATAAGTATTTATTTTAATCATTAATTTGTTTTTAATATAATGGGAGTATTTTGTATGTTAAATAATAAAAAAAAACTCATGAAAATTTATTGCATTAAGCTTATACACCCTAGTAAAACTTTGTACCCCCATTATGAACTGTTTGCATTTCTTCCCAAACTTTTATTTTCATTGGTCAATGTATGACTATTTTAGACTAGAGGGCATGATGGACGGACTAATGGAAGTCACATAATTTTAAATTATTAATGGTAAACTCCTTAATTTTTTACATTAGCTATTTTTCTTGATTTTTCTTTTGTTATCTTTATCCTTAAATGCAGTGTTACCAAAATTAATATTATTATTTGTTCAGAATGATGTTGCATTTCTTCAAAAATTCTGTGGCTTCTGTTCATTAGTCCATCTGTCACACCCTCAAAAATATCCATACATTGACTGATTGAAACCAAATTTTGGGGGAGAAGTGCAGACAGGTAAGGTAAAAACCAATTACAGTTAGTTTTATTTGTGTGCGTAGCTTAATGCAATAAATTTTCATAAATTCTTTTGGAACAGCCACACATCCAAACTTACAGCACCTGGTATTTCCAAATGGTCACCCATGTACTAACCAGGTTTGTTGTTGTTTAACTTCAGTGATCGTACAAAAACTAGAGTTTCAACGTGATACAACTGTACGACCAGTTTAGCTATAAAGAACAAATCACTTTTTACACTTTAACAGGATAAGATTTTTTTGTGGGGGAGGTGTGAAATTACATAAAAAAGTTAAAACTACAACGCCAAACAATCCAGTGGTTATCAACATGGGAAACGGAATGGACAAACCAAATTCAAGCATCAGCTGAGGTTGTATGTTCACTTAGCAACTCTAAAATTAATGCCTTTGGACCTTGAGAAATGCATTCGTAGATTTTTGCACTTTCTTTGTCTCATCACTGGCATGCCACAATGATTCACAGATGTAAGAGAGTGAATATGGTGATTTTCTAAGCGTAGCTTAGATGTGGCACCCAGTGAGAATTGAATGGAAGAGAGTGAATGAGCACTAAGTTGTGTTGTTTTTTTGGGTTGTTTTTGCGATTGAGAAAGTATTGTGGGTTGACAAATAAAACCCACAAATGTTGATTTGGCTTGTAGAATTAAATTTCTACATTCTCTGTTTTAAACCTGTTAAAAGAGGATCACAGCTAAGTATTCTCAGTTTGTGTTGAACCATTAAAATTGGCTCCAAAGTTCAATGCGAAACAATGCTTTCTGATTGGTCCATAAATAATAATGTTATGTTTCTGCCTAGGCCCACACGGTTGACCTCGACTTGACCTGTTCAGAGTTCAACGTGCCAAAAAAAAAATAAACGTTCTCAAGCCTCCATGTGATCAAGGAAATTCATAAATATGTAACTTCGACACGACTTAGTGAGTCCTTAAAATAATCAACTCATCACACGAATCCATGAAAACCCAACTTCCTTGCTGAAAGTTAATTTTAAGATCAACCCAACTTGTGGAATTCAATTTCTTTTCAACATCAACTCATCTAATGACCAATTCAACCAAGATGGGATTCATAAACCAACTCACTCAATATCTTAACACAATAAATTGTTAGTATATCAGTCGAAGTGAGACAACTCTACAGTAAGTCAAGCAATCTATTTCATATTTCACCATCAACATAAACTGTTTAATTCCTTACCCTTGATCACACAACCAAGAACTCTAAAGTTTTAAACTTTATTATATTATGGAATCCTCCACATTTGCCTGTCATCCACTACAGGAAGATGGACTCTTCCCCAAATAAACCTTTAACCAATCATCACTTTACTTTTCAAAACTCAATCTCCCATTGGTTAAAAGGACACTAAAATGTAGCAAAGTTGAGACAAACCTTTTTTCCCCGCGCAGGTCTCTGGAGCCTATTTGGAAACTAGAAAATCTATAAAAAGTATCGCTTGACTTAATTCGAGTTAGTCAGACACTAAGTTTCAAGAGATACCAGCGGACCCCACGCGTGCCAACACACTGACTCAATAACCACTACCAACCTCTCAACACAACTATTGCCGCGTGAAGAAACTTAATTTACAATTTACTAAAAAGTGACATTATCACTACAAAACAGTAATTGTACATTCAATCAACTTTAGCCTATCAGTTAAAGGCGAATAACTCTTCATAACTTAAATCAACACTAGCAGTTGTCACACACTATCACTTGAACTTACACAATTGAGAATTTTCCTTGCAGATATCAAACTATTTTAATTCCACAAACAAAGTTAAACTATCAATCTTTACTCATTAAATTTCTGCATGGACAATCTTTGTAACCTTATTTCACTTGCCACATTTAACAAGCAACTTATTATCACTTTGTCATTGTGCATATCAAATAAATTCACGTTATTGTTGAAATCTCTAATGACGTTGTTTTCAGTAATTTTTTGAAGTTGAATCGTCTATTTATTTTTGTTTGATTTATTTGTTGTGGATCACGCACATTCTTAGCCTTCACAAAAAAATCACCTTCTGACATCTTATTCAGCATAGATTCCGCAACAATATCGTGTGACTTGTTGTAAAAATATGTTCGGTTAAAACAAAAATATCTGCCTATTTGATTATTTCTCTTGTTGTCTTTGTTGCATTTTAGTAAAAATAGTAAAATGGTCAGTTTTTGTCGCCGATACAGATTGGCTAAACCCATTATTACAGGTTAAAAAAAAAAAAATAGCCAAACATGAGAATTTAAAAAAAAAAAAAAAACGAGAGAAATTTTTAAACTTTTAGCATAGAGAATGTCCAATGATAGTTCCTGAAAGCGAGTGTAAAATTTTGAGAATGTTCTTGTGATAGTCCCTGTAAAAAGGACTACTGAAAAAATCGCGCAGGTTGTGTTTTTTAGTTTTACTTTTAAAAGTTACAATAAATTCAAAATTGATACCTCCCGCCATTTTAAAAAAAATAAAAATAAAAAGTTTATTTCCGGAAGATATGAAGGTTATATTCATCATTCAAAAAAGCATAGAAAAACAATACATTTTCAAACAAAAATGCATTACTTCGCAATTTCAGTTTAACGAATCTTTATCAAACTGGTTATTTTACATCAAAAAACATTTCCCTCGATCTTCTAACTTTACATTTATTTACTTTTTGCGGTTCGGGTTCTATAGTTTCAGAAACAGATTTTTTTAACTTTTGCCACTGCATTTTTATTTTTTACTGAGTGAGGGTTTTCTACAATTTTAACGACTTCTTACATAAAAAAAACAGCTGACTAAAAAAGAAAGATACACAGACTTTTACAGTGCTAATAATTACAGTGGCGAAGACTGAATTTAAAGAAAATAAAAAAAAGATAACCAGACTTGGGTACGATCCGCCTTCAGTATGCAATTATTCAATCTAATTACAATTAAGTATTAACAATAGAAACTAGAACGTTTTGGTTGTAACAATATTTCATTTTAAAAATGGTCATCCGATTGTTCACTGAGGCCAGATGTGTACTTGTCAAAATATTGTGATTAGACTGCATAAAATAAAATGTTTAGGCTTATTCCATTTCATTTATTTTTTAGTCAACTTTTTTTAAAGTCATTATGTTCCGCCGTCAGGACTTGCGTGCCCGGTAAACGGTAGTCAAGCCGAAAAAAAAAAAAATAAAAAAATAAGACGTCGTGATTCGTATTCAACACAAGTTCTGTACTTTTACCTTCGTTAATGGTATGTCATAGTAACGGATCCCATTAGTACTCGAACTTCCAATAATACTGAGACGATGACCGTCTCCATTGTGTACATAAAAAGGCGAAAATTTGTTTAAAAAAAAATATGTGCATGCAAAGAAATGTTTGATTCAGTGTAAAAAGAAAACATTAATTGTTAATGACGATAATCTTGTGGGCTTCTTTAACTTGTGAATATCTTCGACACATCATAAACTTACGGCAGAATTAACAGTAAAACATAAATAAATAAAAAAAAACACATCACTCTTCTTACACGTGGGGAGTTGATCGAATTCTAACTTCCGGTATTTATAAATACTGAGCATGCGCATTGTAGTCAACAGTTAGTGTGCTTCGAAGGCTGTTAAGAGCTGCCTTTCCTCCGTTTATTTTTCTTGATTTATTTCATTTAAATCTATTTTTTTTATCAGTATCTGTCTGAAAGGTAAGTACAATTATATATTTTATATTTAACATGTAATTCATATACATATTTTTTTCTTTTGGTGCTTTATGTAATTGTTTAGATTGTAACACAGGCTTCTTAGAGAACTAGAGTACCTGCAAAGGTTTTGTTTTTAATACAGAACATTTAGTTTTATTTTTCGGAGTTAAACATTTTTTCCAAATTTGTAATTTTTTTTTAGGCATATACTGTAATTGTTTATTGCTTAATTTTGTCTTAAATAAGAATTAAATAAGTTTGTATGGTTGCATGGATATAGTGGTGTAGCAATGTCAATATAAAAAAAAACTAATTTCACATTTATGATTTCTTCGATTTTTTTCATGAATATCAATATTTTCTCTTAATTAGCTGATGAGATCGGTTTTTAATGATTCAAAGTTCTGCAATAATTACAATTTTATTCACTTGGCTCTCTCCAAAAGTTTACTCGACTCCAATTTCCTCTATTTTGTTGATGTTGGTTTGTTTGCATTAAAACTAGCGGACAATCAATAAACTTTATTTTACAAACAATTTTATGAAATTTATAAATTAAAAAGTCTTAAAAAATAATCGTTCAAATTATTGATAGTGCTAAAAATCTTTAAGCACTTGTCTTTAGAATTTCATTTAAATTCAGTGCAAGTTAAATTAATTAAATTCTAATTCTTAATCTTTTACTTTTATAATCGTAAAAAAAAAAATGAACAAAAAAAAACTCTAACAAATGACAAAAATGTATTTTCCTTTTTAATAGTTTATTTTTCGCTTATAACAGAGTAACAAATAACAATGTATGATGGAGATTAGAGCCTAAATTTATTATTGAAACCCCCACACCCAGATAAGTAATTGATGGAAATTTTAATTAATTTGGACTAGTTTTTTGAGGGATATTTATTTGTTTGAGTTTGAGGAAGAACAAAAATAAAATTCATTTTTTAAAAATTAACAGAGATCATATTCTGACAAGATAATGCAAATAACAAAGATGAAGATAGTTCATTATTCATGGAATAGTGCATAATCTAAAAAAAAAACATTTATCAACATAAACATCAAGAGACCAATGGTTTATTTTTGTGTTTGAGTAGTAGTTTCATTTTTGGCTGAAAAGAAATTTTAAAAATCTCTGAATATTTTATAGCAGACACTAAACAAAACATTAATCAACTTTCTACCTCTACATCTTCTGTCACTTTCTGATGTGTTGTTTTTGTTTATTTTTTTATAACTATTGTTCATCCAATACAAGGCCAAAGTGCCACTCGAAGGAGAGAGTTACTGGATGGGGATCTTAAGGACATAGGGAGCAAGGGTTGCATATTATGAGGATAAGTAGGATAGATAATGGTTGATCTTCAACTTGAAGCGGTTAAAAGTGTAGTGATCAGCACAGCCTCTGCTTGAGAGTCTGTTCCACATTGCAACTGTTCCGCAGAAGAAGCTATTTGAGTGGAACTTACTCAATAGAATATGAAGGGTATGAATTGATTCAGTGTCTTTATCTGCCATCAACAATATCCTATATGCATATTTTTTCGTTGCTGTTTTACTGTATTACATCCAATACAAGGCTAAAATCTCACTCAAAGGGTTATGGAGATGTTATAAAGACATATAAAAGTGGATCAAAGGTTGCATATTTTGAGGATATGTAGGATAGATGATGGCTGATTCTCAACTTGAAGACTTTTAGATTGTAATGAGGGAAGCATCCTCCTGGAAGTTTTTTGTGATTACAACATTTCTGGGAAAGAAAATCTGAATGGAACTTAAAGACATTTTAATGCAAGTATTTTTAACTTTCTTTGAAAAACTCATTTTGTTTGATTATTTTTTTTTTTTTTTTAAATAAAGAATTATTAATATCCTTAAATTTGTCTGATCTAGTTGAACTATTGTTCGCATCACTGAGTATTACAGGCACAATGTTTCGGACAAGTAATCTTAGGTCATCTTCAGGTGTTCGTTATGGAATATCTTAAGTGTTGATTATTGTTATTTTGCCCCTGTGATTCGAGTTATTCCTCATTCCTGCTAAATTAAAGTATACTGAAGATGACCAGAGGGTACTTTGCTGAAGTGTTGTATCTATTGCAGCATCTATAACAAAAATGGGTGGGGGTAGTTTGACTAAATCAAGTAAGAATATTGATAAACTCATTGTTTATAATGTTACACTATGTGACAATTATTACAGACAATGGAGTAAATTCCTCCTTCAGGTTTTAGCTTATTGTTTTGTTTAGTATTGACTAAGTCTTTTATTGTTTTGGATATAGTAGTTTAGTAACAAATTTTATGTTGAGTTTGGGTAGATTCTTTTTGATTGTAGATTTGATAGTTGTTGGATAAGATACTTTTTGATTCACTGGGTTTTTCAGAGGAGGCCATTTTTTTTTTTTTTTTCCTTTTGGAATATTTTATGTGCCTTTTGTTTTGCATTGAATATAAAATAATTCGGGTACTGGAAAAGTTTGAAAATACTTTTCAAACTTCTCCAGTACCCTAATATTACACTCTGCATGCGGGCAAAATGGTCTATGCAATGAAAGTAGACAGATGTAATTAAACAGTCATTTAATCTGCAAGATTGTTTATAAGAATAAAAAAAAAACCTCTTATTTCAAAGAACAAATTATTCTCATAGCTGCTATATATAAATCACTGGATGCAGGAAATAGTACAATTGCTTGATTATGGAATTTAATAAAAAAGAGATTTAGTTAGCTAATCTTTGGCATTGTATGATTTTATATGAATGTCCGTTTTGTTTACTGATGAACTTTAAAATAAGAGATACTTAAGTTTTTGTTTAAATGATCTTGTTTAATGTTTGTATCTTCATATTGTTAAAATGACTTTAACAGTAATACACTGAGGAAAAAGATAGCTGTAAATAAATGGTGGTATTTATCATCTTGAACAGAATATGGCACAAGTCTGGATTTGAAGTGGCAGTCTCTTGCATACATAGGATGAATGACAGAATGCTCCCTCAGCATTTTATTTTTTTATTGGAATGCCTCTGGCATCAGGAAATAACCTTGTTGCTGCCACCTTTTAGTTAGAACAGGAGAGACACTGTAAATAGCAGATATTCAGAAGTAAGAGATAAGTTTACCTGGAACAGTTTTTCTAATGATATCCTGTTGCCCATCAAATATAGTCAATATTTTTTCAAAAATTGTTTTCTAAAACCTATCTTCTGAAGTAATTTTCTTTCTTGATAGTAGTTATTTAGAAAATGTAGCTATTTTTTGCCCAATATCAGCACTATTATTAACCTACAAAAGTTAAACCGAAAGACTCTTCTACAATGTGTAAATAATTGATTATTGAAAACAAATTCTTCAGAAGTTTATATTAAACTGGGTCAATGATACTTATAAATCTTGGAAATTATGCTGGTAATTTATGATGTAATTAGTATAAAAGATAGTTGTGTCTAGTATTGTCAGATTGATAGAATATAATTGTGCCTTTTTGTTATCAGTCTCGTCCAGTTTTAATCTGTCTGTTATAAACTGCAGCAGAGTGATTAAAACAATACACACCTTGATATAAATAGAGGCTATATAATTGGGTCAGTTGTTTTAAAGAGTCTAAGTTATTGTGTTGGATGTCAACTTGATATGATTTGGACAAAAATGCAAGAAAGGGTTACAAACTGCCAGTAAATAACATTATCCATCAGAGGGAAAATGTTTTTGACAAGGAGTTTTAGAGGTGATATTGTAGTATGTGGTCTACTAAAGCATTTGATTTCTCAGTCTTCCCATAAGTCATTGTGCCCATGTAAAGCATTCAACCTGGATTGAAGTGAATAAAGAAATATATAAGACCTCATAAATAAGATGTTTGCCAAAACTTTTTATGAATTGTCATTTCTAGTGAATAATTGACATATGCATTTCTAAAAAAGTGCAGCCTCTGCAAAAAACAGAAGCATGCCATAAATGTGGTTTTGTTAGGTGGGATGTTGAAAAGGATGTCATACATCATGTTCAATTGAAAAAATTATTTTTTAATAAATGTGGAAAATGTATGATAAAGTTTGACTTCGCACTAAATTTCAATTCTTTAAATTAATTTTGAAAAATAATGTACTCTGCATTAGAAACATTGTGGTGGGCCATATACTACAAAAGTACCGTTTGGGAAGTAATTATATTTTGAACTAACATCATACTCAAAAAAGAAAATTACTTTTCTTATCCATATGGATTGGCATTTCTGTTGCATTTGCTTAGTTTTTTGGGGTAGGGTATGAGACCAGTATGTATTTCTACAGAACCTCCCCATTGTATCATAAAGAGAGTATTCTGATGCCTTCATGATACTGGTTGCAGGGACTAGGTAATTTTTGTCTTTGTTCATGTGTCTGGGTCTCCAAGTTCAACTAGCCATGCCGTCTTACCAATAAGAAGGTAGTTAATTAATAGAGTTTAGTATCTTAGTGCTCTGTGAAAAATGTTACCCCATTATCATATATAAATAAGAAGAATGACTATTTTTATCTTTAAAAAAGAAAAAGAATAGTTAAATTAGTTAAACAAAAAAGGTAATCCTGATTTGATATTTACAATGTTTTCAGGACCAATTTTGTCTATCACTGGGTCCATACTACATAAATTGGTGAAATGGTTGGCTGAATTATTCTAAACACTATTAGATATGTTCATGGAAAATTGTATTAAAGATTTGTTTACATTTGCCAGTTATATGCAGAATTATCCATTTAATTCTGATGACAAATTTGTGTTCATCTAATATCAGCAGTTTATTTACTTGTCTTCTGCTTCAGGATTTTTTGCGCTGATGCCCTATATCAAATTAATCTTTCTCCTCCTCGTATTCCTGAAACTGTTTTTATTGAACTTAAGTTTGTCGCCATTTCCATTGAGTTCAGCTTTGATAATTTGATGTACATCAGATTGATTGGATTTCAATGGATAGCCCTTTGGGTCCTGGAATAGGAAATATTTTTGTGGAGTTTTACAGGCAAACATTGTTTGCTTGGACTAGATGACCCAACTGCTATGTTCATTATGTGGATGGTACCTTTTGTGTCTTCAATAGTGAATTGGAGTCAGAGGTATCTCCATGAAGCCCTAAGTAAGTTGCATCCAGTGCTCCATTTCATATGTGAAAAGGCGAATGATGATGTCATCTTTGTTTTGTCTAAAGACAGTATTTTAAACTTGTTACGTCCGTGTATTGAATGGCCACATTAACTGGATTATATACTTGCTGGGACTGATTTGGTCTTAATGTAAAATTAATCTTAGGACTGTAATCCATCATGCCCTAATGATTTGTTCTAAGACTAAGAACAGGAATCAGAATTTTTGTGACAATGTCTACCCTTTGGGTATAGTACAGTCTAGCATTTGTGCTAGGATTATGCAGTTTGATAACTCAAAAGTTTTTATTCCCTAAAAAGGTCCTGCCTATTTAAGATTCTTGTAGATTGGAGAGGCCAGTTGTTGGTTGATTTTTTAGTGGCATATCAACCTCTGAGTTATTTAATGCTGAAATCTAAATATTTTGAACACAATTGTATGTTTTCAACTACAGATAATATGTATTGTTGGTAATTTTGGTATAAAAATGTGTTTTTTATACTTTCATAGTGTTTTTGTTGGGGGTCACTATTTGCCCATAGCTGGGATCCTAAGAGATGCTACCACCCCAGTTCAGGGTAGAAATAGGAACAACAGCAATTAAGAGGTGGTTCCACACTCCTCAAAAGCTCTAACCTCCTGGTCAGAGACCTTCTTACTGGTTGTACTTTATCATCATGAGAGGATAGTATGAGAGTTTCTAAACAAATCTTTGCCAGCATTAGACAATGTTATTTTCTATTCATTTTTCGTATTCTCTTCTTGGCTAATGTTGAAGTCAATTTATAAGAATGGCCTACCTATTTTTCAAACAAGTTTCGTAATTTATCAATCTAAGTTACTGTGAAGTTGACAACATAGGTAGGATCATTCGTCTACTAGAGAAGAGAATTGTTCAACATTTTTCAACATTCATTAGGAAATGGTCAATTGAAAAGTTTGCATAAGTGTTCCATTATATCTGGGTCTGCAATCTCAGAACATCTTTGTTGTAATGTATGGCAAGAGTGTGTTGAAGTTGGGGGAAAACACTTAACCGATTGCTCTCCCAACTACTGTATTGAGTAATAGGCAAAGAGAGGAAAGAGATGGGAGGTAACAAAAATGACACTGCCTCAGAAACCACAGCAACATTAGGAACAAAATGGCCATGAGAACGACTTCACAAGACACCATGTCTTTCCAATTGCTCACTGTTATTTTCCTGTTCCTTTTATTGGTATGAGGCATCTTACAAAGACTTGGATCTTGAACAGTTGCAGAGATGCTCGTATCTAGACATGTCAAGCTGTCCCGCTGCTAATGGGGAAAACCTAGATGTAACTGGTGTTGACAGACATGTCCACATGTGGTCTGGGACCTCTTTTGTGTCTGTACTGATGCATGTTTATTAAAAACTGGCAATGCATGTCATCTTTCCATAAGGATATTTTCACAGTGTTGATTGGGATTACATTCTGATTATCATTTAAAAGTTCTCTAGACAAGTTTTATTAAATCAACGCAATCTACTTTGTGTAAACAAAGTGAATAATTGTTGGGTCTCTGTAATTTGTTGATCATATATGTGTGTCAATATACAGAGTGTGTCAGAAATAGCTCCCACATAATGGTTAGACATTAGCTAGATGAAGACATCATTGTTACTTATTATGTGGGAGGTATTTTTGATGTGCCCTGTATTATTGATGTTTATGTATTTTTTATCCTCATTTTTCCTTCTCTTTCTTTTAGTCATTGTGCAAAGTATTTTAATTACTCAGTTGAGCTTTGATGTGTAAGAAACAAAAACCAGACAGGTGATTTTAATTGTTTTTTTTATTGCCACTTACTGTGATTGCAGATTTTTTTTTTCTAATTACCTCCTTTTTTATCTTTTTTTTTTTTTTTTTAATATGTCAGTTTTTACAGCATCTCAATTGGTTTATTTTTCTCCTGAAGAGCAGAGTAATTTCTACAAAACTGAGTCTTGGAATTTTTATTTATTTCAATTTATTCATTAATATATAAAAATACTATACTACCTTTTGTTTACTAACATAATAATAAAAACTATAGAAGATATCTTCACACAGACAATTTCTAATTTATTTACATATATATATATAATTCCAATCATGAGTACCATAATCTATCAGGGCTGTAGGAGCACCACATGCACTGCAGCCATAGCAGTAGTGGTGTGTATTGGGCAAGAGAAGCCTGACAAAGCCTAACCCTTTCCAGGTTGGTTTGAATTCTTCTTTTAGGCTGGTTGCCAAACAAGACTATAGGGCCCAGTCTGTCCTGCAATTTACTCACAACTGCGGGGAGAGGAGGTGAAGTCATACTTTTCCCAAGTATATTTATATGTAACTGAATGTAACGTACTTTGAATTTGAACTCTGTAATTTCTCATTTGAATCTACAATACTATACCACAGCATTACACCAGTGTGTACTTACACACAGACATACGTGTGTGTGTAATTTATTAGCCGTTTACCTGTAGTAAAATTTATAGATATATTTGAATGTTTTTGGGATGATATTTTTGGAAAATAATATATTGATGTCTATTTACTGCTGTGTGACTTCTTTAATTCTGACGTCTTTTGTATGTACTTTAGTACCATTTAATATGTGGCCTTGAGTTTCCTTGTCTTCAATCTCTTTATGAGTATCTTGCATCCTTTGTCCTGCTGAGTTTCACGCACAACTTTCCATTCATGCTAATATGGTACTTGCCTGCTTCATCTTGTCAAAACAGCAAAATTTTATTAATTTATTGATCGTATAGTTTTAGAATTCTCTCATTTTTAAAATTTCATTGTTATGGTTACAATACTTGTTTGTTTCAAGAATGCGTAATGCTACCATAATGGATTTTCTCATTAATTAATAGGGCCATTCTTATAAAAGTGAAACTAAAATGTCTTAAAAATTTTCAGTAAATCTTTATAAAATTACCAAAAAACATTTAAGGTAATATCACAACTTCACTTTTTTTTCCACTTTTATTAAATATTCATTTAATCTATACACATTTTTTGTTTTGAAAATATTTTGATTTTTTTTTTTTTTTTTTTGAACAACAAAATTATATAAAAAGTTGAAAATGTTATTGCTGGAAAAGTGACTTGTATGGTGATGGTTGGCACTCGCTCACATCTAAGCATTGGGATCGCCATCCTTTCTCCCCTGATAGCAGTGAATCAAAGAGTTTGATGAGGTCATTCACATGAATTTGATTTTGGTAAACAACTCTTTCTGACAGAGAAGCCCACACACTTGACCAGAAGCTGCTTTCTTGTGGCTCAAAGGGGGTTGAGATAGGCAAGATCTGGCATACCTGGTTACATCGGGATGTCGGATGCTTGATCTGTCTTGGTTATGCTATCCTGACTGGCACTGCCTCTTCCATTGGTTGGGCCATTGAGATTGTGTAGATCTTTGCTTATTTTATCATTGGGATCTTTGATGGTTGGTTGCACTCAGTATGGTCCTTTCTTTTCAACCTTACCACCATGTATATCGTATATATTTGAATTTAATAAGTTGGCTAGTGGCAAGTTGAAATTATCTTGATTGTAATTTTTCTGTGACATTTCCTGATTTTAGGCACTTTCATTTTAAAGGCATAAAAACTTTTGGTACCAACGAGGAATATTGGTTCCAATTTAACAAATTAAAACCTCAAAGTTTTAAAAAAAAATGATATTTTGCAAGTCAGATATTTTTAAATGTCATTTGGATTTTCTTAAAAAAGCTTGCAACTAAGTGAAATTTATTTTATTACAGACATCAGACAAAACTGCCTTATTGTGTCCTGATGTAATTTAATTTGCGAAAAAACTGTTATCACTGATATATATATATATATATATATATATATATATATATATATATATATATATATATATATATATATATATAGCTCAGTAAATAGAAGCTTACCTTGTGGTGGTTCACAGAATTTAGGAACTGACAGACTGTGATAGAGAATCTTCATGTCTGTAGTATCACAGATGTCACAATTGTTTATGGCACCACTAAAACACATGCAAAAGCTTTTTAGCATTTGTTCTTAATTTTTGAAGAGAAAATGATTAAATATCATAATAATAACTACTTGACTAATTATAGCTTTCATGGGAGATTTTAATACTTTCTTAAAAAGGTTTCCAGACGTCACATGTGTCAATGAGACTAGCCCAGTTAGGGGACCAGATTGCTGAAAGGCAATTCTGTTATGGATAGCTGAATAGAAAATGTCACCCTGTTTATTATATAGATAAATATGAATACACATTGTATTTTACATATGTGAATTTGTTGTATTTTTTTGTCTGTGTGCTTTGCAATTTCAGTTTCCATTATTGACATTGCAAGTAAAGGGCAGTAACCTTTGACATGTGATCTGAAAAGTTGAATATATGAAGAGATAAAACAGATTTTTAAAAAATTGCAGATGTCTTGAGTTACTTAGTTCAACAAGTTATAACTTATGGTTTATGGGAAAATATTTGATCCCTGTAACAAATGTCTTTGCTTGACCGGATTTTTCTTTTATCACTTTAGTTTCTTCTGTATTTTCATGAAGATTATAGCAAAAGACACCATGTTTTAAAAATGTAATTAGTGCTGTAGACATTGGAATGCAATATACACAGTATAAGCAGAAAGTAAATATTGGATGTAAGAAAAAGAAGGAAAAGTTTTTTTTGTGTCTTTTTGTTTTTGATAATGCAGTAAAAACCTATTTTTAAGTTTTTGTTTTGATTTGCTTTTTTTTTTTTTAAGGGAAGTTAAGTTACATTCTGTAACTTTGATATGAGTTATTATCCATTCCAAGAATTGTTCAGGCTGGTGATCCCATTTATTTTTGTTACTACCACGTTTTGGTGAATTCATTTTATAGTCTTCCTTGCGTGTACAACACCCCATATCAAAAGCAGAGATCCTTTTTCTTTTCTCCAGGTAGTGTCCACTAGTTTGTGAATCCAAAGAAAACTGGCAGCAAATATACAAACAGAATTAGTGAGCATTTTCTTGGGGGGAAAATGATTTTCTTTTTTTCCATACAGATTGTATTAGGAACGCTGAAGATCAGATCAGCCAAATATATTATCACAACAAAAAGAATGAGATCAATCATTTGAACAGCTCTTGGAATTCATCTCTGTGATATTTTTTTTTCTATGAATTAAAATTTTAGCCATTTTTATTCCTGGTAAAGAGATCTTAAAATGTTTTACTGAAAGAAATGAACTGTCATAAATGGTACAAGCATTCTGCAAGCAAAATGTCATGATAATTTTAGATAGTATAAATTAAGCTGAAATTTTAGATATTTACAATGAGTTTTGGTGAAATGGGAAAGAAACTGGAGTGTAAAGATTGTTGTGCCAATGTTATAAGTGGGAAGGATCTACCTTTCTTGAAAATCAGCATTCAAAGTTCTGTTTTTACCCATGTTTGAACACTGATTGCTGATACCATTAGGTTAGATATGATTATCTAACCCTCTAAGTAGGGCAAGCTGATAACTTAAGTTTTATTCTTGTGTATGTGTGTAGAAAATGAATTTGATATAACATTTCATAAAGTTTACTTATGGTTAGAAATATTAGTTTTGAGAAAAATGTTTTAACATTTTATTGAAGAACTTAAAAGAGAAAAAATTGACTTTTGATTTATTTTCAGAATAGAAGTTTTTTTTCCTCTATTTTTCCAGTCAGTTATTTTGAAGTAGTGTATTTCACCTTGTAAAAAAAAAATCTAACAATTTAAAAAAATTTTTTTTTTTTTTTTTGCTAATGGTACAGAACAAGCCTGGACTTTCTTGAGTGATTTCTTACATTTTTCTGACATTTAAGTGACCTTTACATCAAACCTCCCCAAGAATTGGTTAACTGTGATTCAGGAAATTAACTGGCTTTATATATGGCAGATCATTTCCACTGACTTGTACAAGGACTGACTATAAATGTTCCAGTGTAGCATTTACTTTGATCAGATGGCATTCTTATTTTCAATCTGTTGGGTCAGACATTAATTTGTTATAAAATCTATTTATTAAAAAGAAATGGTTGCACTATTTACATTATATCTATCTTGCTTGGAAATATATGACCATGCATTGTCCAGGTGACATTAGTAGTATTATATCTTTTTACATTTGAATGAAACATTATATATCAATCTATTTGTGATTTAAGTTAGTTTCTTGGTACAGTGGATGACTTTAATTTATTTTTTGACCATCTTAATTTCAATTGCAGGTTTTTTTGGTCAATTTGAATTAATTCTTCATTTTGCATAATATTTTTGGTTAATCCCTTCTACAGCCATGATGATCCATAAGGAAAGAGAAGATATGTACCCAGGATCATACAACATATTTCCTTTCCTCATAAAATCATAGATAATACAATTTAGTTAACACCAGCTCTCAAAATAAGTGATAAAAAACTGAATGAGATTGAGTATGTTTTACGTTTTAGCATGATGGACATAGAAATGTAAATGCTGTGCATCTCTATATCTTTAACATTTTGATATCAACTGTAACTGGCATTTATTGGATTTCTCACCCCCACTTCTTTTATATACTAAATGAATTTCATCAATAAAAGCATTATTTTAGTTATTAAAATACTGATTTTTGGGAAGAACTTTTCAACACTTCCCGTGTGTGTGTGTGTGTGTGTGTATATATATAATTATTTATTTAAAAATATGATTCCAACATGCTACATAAGAGTTCTCATGTTTCAAAACAAGAGCCGAAAACTTCAGTTTAATTCAAATAATTGAAGTTTTCGGCTCTTGTTTTGAAACATGAGAACTCTTATGTAGTGTGTTGGAATCATATTTTTTAAATAAATAATTATATTTATGCTCTACTTTTGTATCGAGCACTATTTTTTAAAAATAATAAAGAACTTTGGATTATTTACCTAACGAGTTCTTTCCTATTTTCTATATATTTTTCACACACACACACATATATATATATATATATATATATATATATATATATATATATATATATATATATTTTATAAAAAACTAGGTAATCAGTATGGGTAAACCTAAGGAGGATAAACACAAGTTTGATTAAAGAACAATGAGATTTATTTTAATATGTTTCTTAGTATTTTTCTAGTTTCTAGTGAAAGTTTAAATATAAATTGACCATAAATTTAAGCCATTAAAAAATTTTTTTTTTTTTTTTTTTTTTTTTTTTTTTTACTGTCAGTTTCATTGTTTTCAAATATTGTATTTTCATGTATAATGTGTTGGTTTTTAAGTGTTACATCTTTGCATATCAGTTCATGTTGTGTTTTTTTATTTATGGCATTATAGCATGTTTGTTCCTAAATTTGATAAATTCTAATTAATGTTGGATTGTTTGAGTTTATACCTGTAGAATTTCTTGTCATTTCTTTTACAGTTTGTCTGATATAGTATTTTTGTGATGTTGGTCAGGGTTTATTGGATTTCTTTTTTTTTTTTTTTTTTTTTTTGTGTGTGTTGTTTATATATGATTTAATTGAAGCATTATTAGAAGAATGGAATTTTAATCCATATGTTGATTTTTATCCAAATTTGTATATATGAAAATTGATGCTATAGATATATATATATATATATATATATATATATATATATATATATATATAATTATTATTCTTACCATACATAAGTTTTTACATGAAATTGCCAAATAAGCTTTTCTTGTTCTTTGTTTTATTTGTTAAGAGGATGAATTTCGATTCTTGTTGGATGATTCTTTTAGATTAGCATTCATATTTTTGTTTTAATAGTGGGGCTTTCTTTTGGTCTACATGCCTCGTCCAGTAATTTTGACGAATCTTAGGCATTTCCACCTGGGGTTCGGTCTTCAAAAATTTGGCTGAAGTAATCCAGCAAAGTTGGTACATCATAAAATCAACCAACTTAGCCTAAAAGTAATTTTTTTATTTAGTGCCCTTCTTAGGATTGCAAATTATTCCTTTTGCCAACTAATCTTTTCTTTACAAGAAATTCCATTAATATATAATTTTTCAGCTGAAAAGCAATGTTTGTTAGTTACTATTCACATGTGAGCTAGAATAGTTTCCAGAAATATTAATTATATCATATAATATTCTTGAATAGTTACTGTTCATGGTACCTGAATGTATATTTCTTTCTTTGGAAATTTCTGTAACTTTAAGGATGCTCCAATAAACAATTTTCTAACTGCTTTATCAGGCAACTTGTCTTATAAGAGAGAGACTTTTTATAACTATCTGCTTATTCTTCTAGAAGTAATATCCTTTATATTTCTCTGTCACTTTCCAAAATTAGGCCTTCATCTCTTTGAAAAGATACAGACATAGACATAAGTTCTTCATAATGTTAATTTGTTTGTGCAATAGAGCCAAATAATAGAGTAGATAGCAGTTTAGTATATTCCCTTATCCTTTGTAATTTAACTCTTCTGTAATTTTGTGTTGTCAACGCTGTTGGTGTATCGATTTGGTACAATTCTAGAAGGTGTGTCTACGAAAGCATATTGTTTCAATTTATTCCTAATTATTAGCCTTGTCCTGTAGCTTAACTGTCTGATTAGTTTCTTTGTTGAACTATGAAATCAATTTACCTAGAGAATTAGTTTGAGGAAAAATAAATTTATGCCTTTCTGCATGAGGGAAAGAATGCTAACTCTTTTAATGTTTTCTTTCTAAACTTATTTTCTTTGCTATCATGTCTTCTTGGCCTGGAACTAAATTTCCATATATATCAGCCATTAATCTTGTTGGGTTTGTTAATATAATTGGTTTCCTTTTTGTTATTTTTCTATTTTGATTTGATACAGTTTTTGTTTTGTTTTTCTAATTCTTATCACATAGAAATAAGGTCATATTTTATGCTTGTTTTTATCAGTTGATTCAACCTGATGCATTTTTATACACTTGTTGAATCTACTATTTTTTCTCAATAAGTTTCTGTTTTTGTTATTAATATTTAGGGGACTTAGAAAGAATCTGCATTTTAAAAAAAAATCTAGATGATTTTTTTTCCAATTTCTGAGGATGATTTTGGATTTTTATGAGTTTTAATTTTGAATAATCTAATTTTTTTTCTTTCAGTTATAAATTAAATGTAAAGAATTTCTAATGAAAGTGTTTAAATCCTATACCATATAAAAAGAACTTTACCTGTCAGTCCAAATGCATTTTGTCTAGAAATCAAACATCTTTTATAGATAAGGTGATGAGATTAACATACAGATAAATTTGCAACCAACTGCAGGTTTTAATTTGTAAAATGATGTATTTTGTTTGAATTTATCATCTTTTATTATGATGTCTTACTTCATTTTAACATTTATAACTCTGTATGTGACTTTGCTGTACAAAAAGTTTATCCTTCCACTAAAGGTGCCTCTGTTCCCTGAACAATAGTGTGTTTGAATTTCATAGTTGTGTTGTCATAACCTGCTATGGGAACAGAAAATAACTTTGAGGGAAATTAACAATAAGGTTACTGCAATTGAGATGCCTTGTAAAAGAATGCAGTGGAAAGGAAAGTAATATTAATGATGCATTGTGTTAATGGTTAATTACTTCATCTTGAATAGAGAGTTAATTCAACTGAACTGTATTTTTTTTTTCTGCCTCAAAACATCATTTTATTTCCTCATACCAAGAGATGATGATTGTTGTGCTATATAGAAGGTTAATCATCCTTTTCATATTGGAAGTACTTGGAAGTTGTCTTTATTCTTATCTTTAAATTTCAATAATATACACCTTTGTAGTTTTCATTTTTTTTTTTTTCCACTAAGACATCTATAATTTTTTTACCTATTGTGACTAGCTTTGATTTAATTTGTCCAACAATGGTTGAGGAAGAATCTATTATTCTCATTTAAAATCATAAAATGCTTCTCTGTGTTTTATTAATGAATATTATCGAATCCAAGATGGATGAAGTAATGAAGTAATGCTTTGAATGTCTATTGGGACTCAAGTTTACTTTAGACCTCAAATGGAACTTGTATAAGAAACTGGAGAAATAGTTCACTCTACCTGACCCTTTCTACCATACTTTACAAGACCTAAAATAGAGTATTGCTGCCATATCTGGACTGGAGCTGCTCACTCCTCACTTTTCAGCTTTAATAGAGTTTAAAATCATTTACACAGTTTTATGGAGGAAGACTTATTCTCAACTCTGCAGCCTTTCCCAAGCAACATTTTATGAATATCACTATTCTTATGGCAAATGTTCAGATTAGCTACAATCAGTTAAGATCTGATAGCAGTAATGCGAGGACATTTGCTATTTTTATGAAGTGAAAGTGACCCTAATTTCATCTATGTCCCAAATATAAGATGGAAGTTCCACTTGGACAGATTTTTCAAAAATCTTCCACTTTGTGGAACAGATTCCCATGTGGTTCCATCTGTAAACACTTTAATCTTGACCTCTTCAAGTCAAGGGTCAGTCATTAGCTATCTAATTTATTTCACTTCCTATCACCTTTTTCATTCACACCACGCAAGTCATTCATCATTAACATTTTGACTCTCTACCTTGAGTGGCTCTTGAGCATTTTGCTGGGCAATATATAGTAAGAAAAAAATTTAAACTGTTCACAATTAACAAGCTTTTTTTGAATCGTATCAAGTAGGTAAAAGAGGGGGAGTGTAATAGTTGTTTTATATAGGAGATGGGTGAAAACAAATGACCTGGTTTCTCTGATCTTTTTCAGCAAGAAAAGTAGGTTTGCTGATTTGTGGATTATTGTGTTTGATCTTCTTTGAAGGTTTCAAAATTACTTTTGATAATCAATTCTGTGGGTACAATCTACTAACAAGTGGATTTGTAAATAAGAAAAATTGTTATGACTGGTGTTTTGGTTACAAATATAATTCAGTCAAGCCATAAGTAATGTCTAAATTTAGAATTGGAAAAGTATATCACAAATTCATATTTAATTTAATTAGAATTTATCCCTAAAGAAAGATTCTGCCATTATCATTAATATCCTTCCAAGCGTCATCATACCATTCCTGTGAAAGTCTTTTGGTTTAGTGGGTGCAAAAGTTAGAAAGGGTAAGTTTTTGCATGTTTGTGTACATTAAGAACTCATCCATTAAGATGGTTCCGTAAATTCTGGAATAGGTGACAATCAGATGGAGAAAGATCTTGAGAATATGGAAGGAGTAGAATTTTTTTTCTAGCTGAAGTCTTTAGTCTTTTTAGATGTAATCTTTGCTGTATGGGGATCATGTATTAATATAATGGAATACTACACCATTGTGATTGATCAAACTCAACCTTATTTTTTTATTTTTTTATTTTTTTTCAGGGAAGTGTTTAAATACTCTAACAACCGATAACCAGTATCCACTGTTATTACAACATTTACTATGTAATCGCACCAAACATTTTAAAAACTTTCTTCAAGTAATGCTTTAGCCTGTTTATATTTATTTACTAAGCTATTGTTTTCATCATTTTATATTCTTGCAAAATATCAATTTTTCATCACCAGTCTCTAATCTGTCCCAAAATAGTGAAATGCATTCATGAAAGTAAAAGTTTTACACATGGCTTTTAACAAATCGTAGTGAATTAATTTTCAAAGTTACTGCAGATGTTGACTATTGGTCCAGAATTATTCCACCATAATGGTATTAATTCTGTCATCATTCAAATCAGCAAGACAACTTGTTTGTAACATATCTCTTAAGTTAAAATCACCTTTTTTCTTAATTCTTTCAAATCATATTCAGTAATTACTTTCCTATAAACACAATGTTTTTGGTTATTTCTGTAATATTGTCTTTTCTAAAGATGTAGAGCATTTATGTGTTCTGTAGATAGCTGAAATTTCTGGAATACATTATGAGGAAGGTGACTTGGAAAGTTTAATATTCACAAGACATGCTGAGGGAAGAAGGGGGGATAGGGGATCAGCGAGCGACTTACCTAATGAGTTTGTATGAATGGATGGTAGAGAAGGGACAAGGAGGGATAGTAAAAAGCCAAATGTACAGCTACATTGGACTGGAAGTTGTAGAGAGCCATAATCATCCATGTCCTGAAGAGACATGGCACATAAATGAGACATGTCATTAAGAGGGTTAAATTTGTAACCAAGTCAACATGTAGCGTGACAATGTAACCTAATTTAAAACTGTACAGACCCATAGTCGTAGCAAGGATTGGTATTGGGTAGTTTAGAAGATCAAAAAATATCCTTCTGTCTATGATTTATGGGATCATATTTCATTTACCTATTATTTATCTTATTTTTAAAATTTTTTTTAAGCTTGTCCTTGCAAAATGAACAAACTTCCAACTGTAACAGAGAACAGTACTCCTGTAGTGAGTACAAACCAGATGATAGGTATAAACCAGGCACAAATGGGTCTGCGACCGGTAATTCCTACTACCCAAGTCCCAACACCTGTTAATTCATCCACTGCAGAAAGCAAGGTGCTTGATAGACGTCGTCTGCAAGAACTTGTCAAAGAAGTAGATCCCCTTGAACAGCTTGATGAAGATGTTGAAGAGGTAAGTAATGTGACTTTTTTTCCTAAGTAAAAGCAATATATATATATATATATATATATATATATGTGTGTTTTGGGTTTGCAATGTAGTCTATTTCATTTAGATTCTTTTTGTTTATTTCCTTCATTTTTGTTTATTAGATATTCCACATTGTGATAAAAGATGATCTACCAAGGATAGTGAAACATTGTAAGAACCTGGACACAAATTTACTGTGGGTGATCTAACAATTAAACCAGTTTCTAAACATTTTTGTCTTGCAAATTGTTTACATACACACACACACACACACACACATATATTTGATACACAATAATATCTACTTATCTTCCTTCCTAAGGTGTGTGTGTGTGTGTGTGTGTCATGCTTCAAAAGAGGGGACAAAAGGGTTTCACTCACTTTAAAGGGGTAAAGGAGGGATAAACCTGTTATGAAGAAAATGTTGACTTGACAAAACAAGTAACAGCATGTTGTGTGTGTTATCTGCCAGCAAAAAAGAGTCCTTGTGTCTTCTCTCTTTATATAGAGAATGTTATGCAAATTTGTTGTTCCACCTCATCCAATCACTGCCCTCCTGACTTGCATATAAGCTGAATGCCTCAAGCAATGAGTCAGCTAAATTACAAATTAGAGTTACCAAAATCAAATGAGTACAACAATTTAAATAGCTGGGAAGTGTTTTAACAGAGGATGTAGATTGCGATACTGAAATCTAAAGGTACATGGGGATAGTAAAAGATCTCTTCCAAAAGCTAAGCAAAGTATTAAGAAATAGGAAAATTTTGTTACCAAGAAAAGAGTACTGAACTGTTACACAATATCAGTCCTCCTGTCATGGGCTGAACATGCAAGCAAAGTTTTAGGGAAAATGGGAACAAAGAGGACAATTATACTTAACATCAGAAAGAAAAAGTTTTAACATAATGAGGGAAGAGGATTTGGAAAATTTGATACTCACAGGACAAATTGAAGGCAAGAGGGTAACAATGCATAACCTACTTAGTGAGATTAAGCAAATGGCTGGCAGGACAGGGTTTAGAGGAGATAAAAAAAAAAAAGGTAAAATTTATTAAGAGCTACAAAGGGCAGGAGATTGTGAAAAGCTATGATCATCAATGTCCTGAAGAAACATGGCACATAGAAGAAAAAGTACTGTGTGAAGGGTAGTGTATAGATTTATGAACTACAGATTATTTTGTCACTTTTAGAAGTTTTCAACTACAAAAACTGACAATAAGAAGTCTGTCTTTCCATACCTTCTCCCTTTTCTTTCACTCTTCTCTAGCTTCCTTATCTCCTACTTTTCTTTCTCTCCCTTTTCCCAATTTCATTTTCATGTGACAGTGAACATAGACAGTTGATAGCTACACACATATATTGCATGGGTGTAACTTTTTTTTTTTCATAGAATGCACAGATATTGTGCTGATTCATCTATAATTAATCCTAATCATTTTATTATCAGTATTATATTACTAGTGAAAGGATGAGTATATTTGTCCCAAAATCTTGTGGAATAATGTTAATAATAACTAATTCCAGATTTTCAGATTAAAAAAAAATGCTAGACTAAAAAAATTTCCCAAGCCAGCAAGCATTGACATGAATACAATATGGGAACCAGTAATTCAGAGATCTAGAGAAAAAGAACAATAACAAAAAATTGTAATATGAGCTTGGGTAAAAAAAAAATGGTTACTGAGATATTAGATTTATAAGTCCCCAAAATTCACTCACTGATGTCCCCCATGGATAAAAGCATTGATAGAGTGATCCAAAAGTGATTTGACCCAGAGAGTTGTGAGTTCAATACCTAACCACAGCAGAGGGAACAAAAACATGGAGAATTGAGTCACTAAGGGGAATTAACTGAAATTGATATATCCCAAAGCATAGCATGTGGAATTAGAACAATATAAGTCCCAGTGGACTAAATAAATGGTTTGTTTGAAACAAACTTATATCACCTGAAGAAGAGTGGAGCATACAACGGCCGAAATGTGAATATGGCAATAAAGATGAGGACAATAGTCTGAACAATGTAAATAGGGTAAATAAAAAAAAAGCTTTTATCAGCTCTTTCAAATAAAAGGAAACCTTTTTTGATGCATTTTGATGTAAATTCAACTTTGCTTAAATTAACTTTTTTTTTTCTTTCATTCAGACTAAAGTTGTTACTAATCTGATAATGTCACAACCTGTATTATAACAAATTTGAAATCCCCAAAATTGACAATAAGTTCATGTAATCCTCACTTATGTCATAATAGTTTAAATGTTTAATAATTCTAACTTAAGATATACATAGTTGAACAAAGTGTCATGTTTTTTTTTTTTTTTTTTTTTTTTTTTTTATAATTCTTATGCTCTCACTAATTTGACTGACTGAATTGTGGTCTGTCAACAGTCATTTCTCCAAGAAATAACAATTCAAATATATTGTAATTACCAAATATCAAAACCATATAACAGTGAATTTAAAAATGCTTCCTAACTACAACTAATTTAGGAGTTGTGAGTTCAATTCCTGAATAAGGCAGTGAAATCCATATACTCTAGTTCACTTGGTACATCACTGGACAAAATAACACAATAATACAAGATGACTCCTTTAAGCCCAAACATTGTATTTTGACAATTCAAAAAATTAAAAATGAAAGAAAATCTAATTGTCTTAATATAAATGAACAGTATTGAGTGATTTGGAACTCTTTTCAGTAGTGAAATTTATGTAAATACCATTCTGTACCTGATAACTGCTAATCATTTGCAATAAAAATAACGATTTAACTTCGATATAACATAAGATGTACTTCAAGTCAAGTGACTATTCTTGTTCTGTTATAAACAAACAGGTATTAAGTATTTTTCTCTTTCAGCAAAAATCTTTTTATTCTTAAGCCATTACAATGTAGACAGGAATAACATTTTAAATTCTTAAGTAATTACTTTTACTTTCAGGTTTTGCTACAAATTGCAGATGATTTCATTGAGAATGTTGTTACAGCTGCCTGTCAAATTGCTAAACACAGAAAATCCAATGTTCTTGAAGTGAAGGACGTTCAATTACATTTAGGTGCGTATAATATTTGTGAAATTTTATGGCACATTCAAGCTTCTTGCAGATCTTGACTAAAATCAAATCTTTATGAAATGGCATCAAAGTTTTCTTATTCTTAAAATTAAATGTATAAATCAAGAAATAATTCTACAGATTTTTATTCCTGTATGAGTTGCATAAATAATATCTTAAAATATTTGATCAGCAGCTCCAAGTCTGCATTTAAGGTGTTGTAATTATAGAAAATAGATATTAGCTTATTGTGTGTTCTCTGTGTAAAATCTACCGAGATAAGAGTAAAAAAAAAAAAAAGTCCATTACCAGGCATAATTTTGAGATTGTCATTGATATTTGTTAAACTCTAGTTACCTCATATAAGAGTAGTTGATGTCTTTTTTTAAAATGTACTATACAAATTTAATGGCAAATCTGGGATAAAGTAAAATTAACATTCATAAATTTGATTTATTATCCTGAGAGTTTTATATATTTTTTTTACAAAATTTATTAGTTTATATAAAAGTTAACTAAAATTTTGAAAACAGCATAAAAATAATCATTTTAGTAGCTTTCCTATCAAGTAGTATTTCTACTACAAAACAAGTGTTGACAGTTCTGAAAAGAGTTGCCAATTTAATTCTATTGGAGCTTAGTCTTGCTCTTTATTTAATTTTAATTCAGCATTTAGATTTTTTCTCCTATTTATGAAATAATAAGAAAAAGAAATAGATTAAGCTTCAAATGAAATAACTTGGTAACTCTGGCTGTGAATGTCAGAATAAATGTTTCCCTTTCTGGTGAGTATTGACGCCACCTCTGTATTGAACAATGCTGATTTCAATTTTTTCCTGTGTGCTAATAGATGAATTGCAATATACCAAGTCATGTTTTTAAGTACCATTTTTTTCCCCTCCTTTTCAGAGCGAAATTGGAATATGTGGATTCCAGGTTTTGGTTCAGAAGATTTAAGGCCTTATAAAAAAGCTGTTGTTACCGATGCTCACAAACAGGTAAGGAAAGGTTTTTTATGGCACAAGAAGATGAGTTTAAACTCTTCACAAAGTGACGTTAAACACTATTTTTCCTTTAAACTCTTATCTTTCCAAACATTTTATGTTTGGAGAATAAACAATCATAGGATTATCAGGAATAATTATTAAAAGTAGGATAGGGCTCTCTCTCTCTCTCTCTCTCTATATATATATATATATATATATATATATATATAATGTGTGTAATATTTGTAAGTATAAACATTTTTATTTTTGGGAGGGGTCATGTCATAGAAACCACAAGAATGCATGTGATATTAAAATATATGGAACAACAAAACTAAAATGCCAGGTAAAAGAAAAATATATATATATATATATATATATATATATATATATATATATATATATAATATATATAAGGGTAAATTGTTGACATTATATTTTTAATTTCACACATATGCATTGTTTGTTTTTGATTGTTGACTGCACAGTATAGTAGGGTCAGTTGGGCACCGTCTGTGAGAAGAAAAATAGCACCATGGTGCAATTCATTCCACCAGAAATTTGGAAACTGGGTGCTGTACTGCTGGGCATTCACACAGAAGCTCCAATGCAAACATTTCAGTGTGTTTGGGTGTCAATCTGAGGACAGTGTGGAGGATTCAGAAAGAGTTGGATGAGTATAACAGTGATTACAATGGTGTTTGGAGTGATCACTTGTAATGGTGACATTATGGCTCCATTCATCTTCCAACAGGGCCTCAGATTCAACACGGAAGCCTACATCAAGTTCTTTGAGGAGGTAGTGCTGCCCTGGGTCAAGAGGGTGGCTGTTGGAAGACCCGATGTCTGACAACAGGACTCTGCACCATGCCACACTAGCAGGAGAACCCAGTCATGGCTGTTAGGCAATTTCTGTGACCACATTACTCCTTACATCTGGCTACCTAACTCCCCAGACTGCAACCCCCTTGAGTATTATGTATGGGGCTCAGTTGAGTGAGAAACCAACAAAACACCTTGTAACACCAAAGAATGCAAAAATTATGGCAGCATTCACCAACTTAAACAAGGAGACTGTCCAGAAGAGATGCAGAAGATTCTGGAGGCCATGGTTGAAGCCAATGGCGATTTTACTCAATAAATTTACTCTTTAGTATTTCAAGATATTTTTGTGTAATTTTGGTAAATATATCTGTTAAAATGAGATGTCTGTGCTATTTTCATTTTTGTGTAATTTAGACGACAATTTATCCATCACACCCTGTGTGTGTGTGTGTGTACATTGATAGTCTTGAGTCCTTGATGTTAAAACATCAACTTTGGTAGGCAGGTCACCTTGTCAGAATGGATGGTAGCTGCATTCCAAAGCAATTGTTTTATGGTGAACTGCGAACAGAGAAGAGAAATGCTGTCAAACCTAAGATGCACTTTAAGGACTGCATAAAGGATGCACTGAAGAAATGCAACATTCCTTGTGAACACTGGGGAGAATGTGCATCTGATGAGGCTGTTAGTAGTGGAAGCCGTCACTTTGAAGATGAGAAGAGGAGGCACACAAAGCTTAAAGAGATGTGCGTAAAGGCACCCCTCATTGAACTTCCTGAAGACACCTGCAGGCAGCTTGATCTAATGTGAACAGATTGTGTTAGAGTTGTTTTTCAATGGCTGGTTTAAGGAGTCACTTAAGAACACACTGACAGAAGGTGGCAATTGACTATAAGACTGTAGACATTCAACAACTGAAATGTGACATTTGTGGTAAGATATGCGGGTGGGGGGGTCCATAATCAGTTTCATGCGACATTTCAAATTGCATGATAATGTACCACCTGCTGTTGGACCTCTTAAGTGCCCTGTTTGTGCCAGAGTATGTAGGTCCCTTGCTGGGCTAAAGAGCCACATTCATTTAGCACATCAGTAGATATTCTCCAAAAAACTATGTAGTAATGGTTGTACTTGAACATGAGTTGGCAACTACCATATATATATATATATATATATATATATATATAATAAGATATACTAGAATTGCCTGGCTCTTTAGGATTTATTCTAGTTTATCAATCTACTTAGTGTATTGAGCACTCTACGTTTTAGTATTTCTACTTGTTTGGGTCTTTTTTCTTTGGACTAAGGACTCAAAGCACTTGGTGATTTGTTTCATCTTGTTCTAATGATTTTAGTTCTTTCTTTTTTATTTCCAATTTTTTCCTTGGGTACTGATTTGTCCTGGCATATCTGCAAGTTGAGCTATCTGAGGTTTTCCAAATGAGTACTAATATATATATATATATATATATATATATATATATTGATGTGGTAGGAGGAGATTTGAACCACATGTTTGCTTGGATTATGCAATGATATGCCGAGGGGCATGCAATGGAAATACAAACAAAGAAAAACTCAAGGAGAGAAACAGACAGTGAGACTGATCTCAAAATGAGAGGAGAATATAAACATTGAATAAAAATAAAATTGAAAAGAACAGATGATATATAAAAAAAAAAAAAAGAAAAGGAGAGATTCCTATAATAATAATAATAATGTGAAGAATTGAGATAAATATTGTTTGCTTCACTCTCGTCCTCATTGATAAACATTCCATTACCCCACCAGAGTTTGCATGCACCATTCCACAAAGGAAAGAGAGGAACTTTGTTGATTCACCCCCATTCATTTTTATGGCTTTGAACTCTATCAATTCTCAATTACTGTATATATTTTTTCATAGTTATTCTTTCGTCCTGCTATTGTTTTTGCAGTTAACTCCTTTTTTTGTTACATAAAATTTTATATAAACTTCCCCAGTGTTTGTCTTGTTGATTGCACAATTATTTAATGAGTTTTGACTCATCAGACAGACCCATTATATTATGTTTCCTTTCCTTTTTATATATAATATTGTTAACATGTTCTAAAATTCAGGGTGTCCCCAATTGCCCAATCTTTCTCTCTACCCTGGAAGAAAAGTAGATGCAGGGGTCAACACCAAGCAGTGACAGACTGTTTCATGCTTGAACACAAACTTCTTCAGGTTATTCATATATATATATATATATATATATATATATAATACACTACGCACTAATAAATTCATACAATAACTGCTGCAGCAAAGCCCTCATCAGTTGATGATTAGTTTCAGAGCTATGATCTCATCACTACTAACTTAGTTCACCCCAGCAGTACTTCACAATATCACCAGGCTTTGTTGGTTCTCCATCACATTGCAGGAGTTCAAGAATGAAGAGAGAATGGCACCTTTGCATCTGACTACATGATAAGCATTAGTTGTTAGGCCAATATTTCTAATGCAACTTTGTCACAGCATAGACCTTTCCTCACAGCAAAAACATTTGCTATTAAATATGTAGCTCCAAGAAAATAAATAAATAAATAAAATAGAGAAATAGGACGAAAGGACAAATTCATATAATGAAGGAAAAAGAAGCAGCCAGGAGATAATCAGAAAACAGTATGTTCAGTCTGTTTTTTATGTCCCTCTGCCAAATGGTCAACCATATTTATAAACTATTATTTCTGTTTGAATTTTTGATATGAGGAGTTATCATTATTTACACTGTTTATATTCAGACTATTGTTCTCATCTTTGTGGATGAAAGCCTTAGTTTGTTAATTTTATGACACAGTGATTGTGTGTTCAATTCATGGTTTGGGCAGTACTAAATAAAAATAAGAACCAGATGATATCCCTAGACATGAGCAGTGGAATGAGAACAGTCTAACCCCATGGATTGCATAAAGGGTTATGGATTCCCTGTAGTTTATCCAGATTCTTATACATCCCAGGAAGACCAGAGGGCACAACAATCAAAATGTTTTGATAACAACAAAGATGAGGACATTAGTTTGAATATAAACAGTGTATGTAATTTACAAATTCTAAGCATCTTTATACTGTAATAAAATCAATTGTTTTAAAATTTCTTCCTTCCCTGTTAAAAGGAAATTCTTTTATTACACTTAAAAGAAAACCTGCTTGTATTTCATAGTTGTGTTGTCATGTCCTGCTATAGCAACAGAAAATGACCTTGATTGAAATTAGCATACAGTAGGGCAGGTTCATTTTCCTTAGAAAATCAACATTGCACTCAGTGTGAAAACTGAGGTTTGATGTGATAAGTACTAAAACCAAAAATTAAATCCATAGCTTTTACCAATTTTTTAGCATTTAGATTTTACCCCATTTGTTAGGTCATAATTAATAAACACAAAAAATAGATAAAAGTGTATATAACACCATAATATTGTTAGGTACAAATTATTAAACAAAATGTTTTAAATTTGCATTGATTATTAAAAATCACACTAAAACTACTGCACTGTATAGTATATTACATCATAATATAGCTAAATTGTTCAGTATTTCCCTTTGAAGTAAATAAAGGTCTTAATTCTCGCACAATAATTTAGTAATAACTAGTAGTAGAGCCCAAGTTTGTTGCCGGGATGTAACAATAAGAGATAGATCAAGTATCGACCATCATAAAGACTGAAAAATAAAATTGACAAAGATTATTGTTTAAGGTTGACGGACACGTATGTCTTAATTAGTTTTTTTTTTTAATATTTTTTTTTTTTTTTTTTACTTAATTGGTCAAACTCAAACAAAAACATTGTTTTTCAATCGTTATGAGTCTACCGATTGAATAGAATTTTATTATAAACAATTGTCTTGTAAATGGAATTTTAAAGCATTCTGAATGTAAAAATAAAGAAAAAAAAGTGTGCAAGACAATAAGAAACACTACCTGCCAAAAATAAAAGTGAAGTATTGTTGAAATCGGTTGAAAAATGTAGGAAATCCGATCCCATATATAAACGAACAGACACACACACACAACCTGGGTTTTATAATAAGTATAACTCGATATGAGTTGTCCCCCTTTCATTCTCGCGATGCATCTTAATCGTGTTTTTGAATTGATTTTGTGCAAAAACAATTGGTTTTTTCCAGTTTTTGGCACTGTCAGAACCACCGCAAGGTAATTTTACGTAGTCTTGTGAAGTTTTGTTGAAATCGGTTGAAAAATGTAGGAAATCCGATCCAATATATAAACTTACAGACACACACACACACACACACACACACAACCTGGGTTTTATAATAAGTATGATGTGCTTGTTCATGGACAATTTATGAAGCTTCAGTAGTTAATTTAATTTCCACACCTTGCAAATATGCAGGTAAATTTGTGAACTCCGATGTTATTCCATTCAATAGAATCTGTTGCAGTTCATTATTTGAAAAACCTGCATGTACAAGTTCACAAACTCTATCTTGTAAGAAGTTCAAATTTGACCAGTGTGACACTTCAGAGTTAATGAATATTTTATTTTTAAATCTCTTTGGTGGCTCACTACTGAGACAAAAATATTTTTATTGGAAAGTTTTTCCATACTTGGTTATATTTTTGTGATGTAATTTGAACAAAATTTTAAAATTAAACTTGTAAATGGACATAACTAATTAAGTATGAATAAATGTTTACTTATCTAATGAACAAAGTCCTGTTCCCTCACCTACAATTCATCTCACTTCAACATTAAGAAAAAAAATATTTTCTGGAAGCAAGGTGAAAGCTTTGTGCTGTAAATTTTTTAATGCAACATTCTGTATTCCGGATGATTCTCTGGATCATGTTGAAGATTTACAGTTGTTGATTATGGAATTTATTATCCCTTGTAATTTCAAACCAATTAACTGCATATATTTCAGTTATTCCCACTCAATAGCCCCCGCTAGAATAATTTGAAACACAACCATTACCACTCACAAAATAACTACTAGAATAATACAATAGACTACCCACAATGCAACACTGACCTGTATATATAAATAGTCAAGCAAAAACACAACATACATTGCCTGATGATTGCGTTTAGTATGAAACAGACTGTTGCCTCTGGATCTTAACTTCAATGTCCATTTTTATATTTACATAAGCTCTATCCCTGATATTGACCAGTTTAACCCATAAATATAGCATAGTGTAAAGCTATATTTTATCATATATTTCAATTATAAATTTTATAAGGCTGTGCTATAAAGCTTTCACTGATCACCAGAATTAAATTCCGATGCTCCAATTTTGAACCTAAATTTAATCTTTAAAATCATTTCCTCAAAAAACAGTAATGATTTAGAAAAATATATTTTGTGTCATTATTTATTATGGCAAACTTCAACTTTCAAATTGAGTGCAATACCACAGTTCCAAAATTGACCTGCCATACTACAGTTGAAGAGCCTTGACAAAGAATAGTTGAAGAGGATGTAATACTTGTGATTTAATACAGAGTGCTTAAAGGTAAACAATAAAGTCAATTGTCCTGTATACTGAATGCTTCTTTATATATAAATATATTGGGTTCATAAGAATTTAATGATATTGTTTAAAGTCATTCTTTGTTGTAAAATATCTAATTCCATTTTTTTTCCTTTGCAGAGAATGGCTCTTATCAAGAAGACATTAAAAAAATACTGAGTGTTCTGCTTGTAGTTCTGAGTCTCTCATCTTGTTGCACCCAAGCCTACCCACCAACTGCTGCCTACAAAAGATGAATAGCTGTCCATTATTATTACTTTTTTTTCTTTCAACAAGAGACTTTTATGCCATTACACAATTCTTGTTGGAGACCTCATCATATTCTTAAATAAACCAAAGAACAGTGTCTAATTGGTAGTTTGGACCATTTGCCCGCCTAAGTCTTTTCATTATTTTTGAAAGCATTATTTTAACTTTAAAAAAAAAGTCTTTATATGGGAAGAGTTATTGAAAAATGATTGTGCACCAAGAGAAACAGCAAGGATTTCTGCTTCATTACATATGAAACAAAACAATATGTTTTATATAAAACTAACAGTAACAAACTGGTGACTCATTATTACTACAAATCAAACATTTTGGTTTGATTGTAAATTTGAATGTCACTAATTGATAATATGTGGTTTTTATGTTGTATCTACTGTTTCTCTTGTTGCTTATATTGATATAGTCCTGGTTGGCCGTCTATTTTATATCCATGCTGTTCTCTGATAACAGTAAGGAAATTTTAGTTACTTGTAAACCCTAACTCCAGTGTCTCATGAATCCCTTAAACAATTGACATCTCTCACTTGTTTGTTAGTATCTACTTCAGTGGGAGCTTTTCAAAAAAGGAAGAGATGAAATCACTATAATAATAGTAGTAGTAGTAATAATCCTGAGCATGTGTATTTTCTGTGTACAGTGATAAATACATTTGTGGAAGTTATATGGTGGATATGATTTCTGTTCCATTACTCATATTACAAAACTATGAGTTGATCATAATTACCAAAAATTAAGATGTGAATTTTATCTGCTGAGATTTTTTAAGCTGAGATAAGATAAACTACCATTCAAAATTGTACTAAGATACCATATATTGGTATTGAGTTAATTTTAGATTTATAGATATTGGTGTCAGAAAACCTGTGACTTGTAACTTTGTCACTGCATCTATTGCTACAGATTGGTATTGTTAATTTTTAATTAAATTTTGTATACTAATTATAATTTTACTTAGTGGTCCTCTTATTTTTTTTTAAGTCTCCAAACTCTTTTGAATGCTTTTGGAAATAGTGTAAAACCTATTTTTGTAGCATGAAATAAAAAAAATGGATTGTAATGATTATATTTAATCTAAATAGAATAGGAAAACCAGAACAGATCAGGAGAAAATAGATGCAGTTTGTTTTATATTGATACATGAAATGACATTAATATGCACATAGAAATCAAAAGATATATTATTTATATTTATAGATTCATGTTTAACATTGTATTCTCTTAAAATCATTTTATTCATACATTTAGAAGCAAATGATAAAACTATTAGAAATTCATTCTTTCATTTAAATCCTTTGTTTGGAAATAATAGTTTCTAATTTAACCAAAATAGATAAATATGTGGGCTTTGATGGTGAAGGAAGGAAATGAAAAATATATTTTTTGATCACATGAAAGGTACCATATTTGTGGTGCTCAAGATATGTCTGGACATGTATTATTTAAGGTGGCACTAGGTGGATGGACATGAAAAGTGTTAATTTTCTCCCTCAAAGAGGAAAACTAAAAACTTTCATTATTTAAAAAAGAAAATTGTACATTCCCTTGTCATTTCCCAGTGTAATAAAACAATTTTGGAAATGTTTTTCTATGGCTGGTTTTATTTTATTTATTTTTGCAAAATTTTTCATTACAAAAAAAAAAAAACTTTCTTGTGCTTTGAACCATGTGCATTGTTATAAAAAGTTTCTAACTGAATGTAGGGGAGGTAATTAAAACGATTCATATTTTCGTGACCATAAATATTGATTCGGTTGAGCTTTAGTTTGATACATATCCGCGAGAATCGATCATTCAATAGTCTTCAGTACCACGATTTGAATGTTACTCTTTGCAGATTCTTAAGTTCAAGTAAAATTTTATATTTTCAAATATTTTTTTTTTTTTTGGTAACAAACTAGTTTCTTACTCTATACCGATATTTTTTAACATAAATTTATAGCAGTGTTGTTCTGCTTCAGTAATGAAGTGATATATAGTGAATAAAATTCTAAAAACAAAGTAATGTGTATTATTATGTGCATTACTTTTCTGTTTTTAGAATCTTCAGTAGTCCAGTCTTATTTACAAATATTTCTAAAAGTCTTAGAAATTAGAATAAAGTAAAAGAAATTACATAAACTTCTCAAATCTCACTTGAGGCATGTAATCTCAAACAAGGATCTTCTTGTTAATGATATAATCTCATTTTGTTTTTGAAATTTTTGTCATTAAATTTTTCTCTGTAACTTACATATTCATGAAAATGTCTGGAAAAGTAATTCTAAAATATGAAATGGAACATTTAGGGTTTTTTCATATACATTTTTTTAATCTTAAACATTTTGTTTTTCTGAAGCTAAAGGACAATGCAAAGATTATTTTTAAATATTTTTATAATCACTGGAAAAACTGATAAATGCTGAAATTGCTTGCACTTTAATTTATTCGCAAGAAATAGAATTAAAAAGGAGTTTAACAGATGTACTTTATTTTGCCATATCGGAATTTGTATGTTTTTACTAGAGGAAATAAAAAGAGAAATAATAGAAAACTCTTCAAATTAGTGAAAATGTTATGATAATTGATATACTGTATTAATATTTTCAGGGTAAGGCAAAACTTGACACATGTTTTTAAATTCCTC
Source organism: Acanthosepion pharaonis (assembly GCA_903632075.3). Lineage (NCBI taxonomy): Eukaryota > Metazoa > Mollusca > Cephalopoda > Sepiida > Sepiidae > Acanthosepion > Acanthosepion pharaonis. The sequence continues at coordinate 833,036 of CAHIKZ030000824.1, read as the reverse complement.
TGAGAATGATGGTATTATTGTAAATGGCTCGTGAAGCTGACAGTGACTCCTGATAATATACAACACTGTATTTCTCTGGTGCAAAAATGATTTGTTTTCAAACATACTTTCTAGTGTCTCAACATGATTTGATAAAAAAACATTTGGCAAGTTAACCAACTAAACAATATGCAAAGGAAATTAAAAATATATTTGCTAATTAGTATTGCCTTTGTTCTTGAGTGCCGAGGAAAATGTCCTTTTTGAGGAAACTTTCTGATCCTCCTCTATTCCTGACCTTATTAAATCTACCACATTTATTCATTTCACACTTTTTTTTAACCCTAAATGATTTTTTTGATTTCTTCTTATTTATTGAATACTAGCAGTAGAGCCCGGGGATGTAACAGTAAGAGATAGATCAAGTATCGACTATCATAAAGACTGAAAAATAAAATTGACAAAGATTATTGTTTAAGGTTGATGGACACGCATGTCTTAATTAGTTTTTTTTTTTTTTTTTTTTTTCGAATTGGTCAAACCCAAACTGAAACAAAAACATTGTTTTCAATCATTATGAGTCTACCGATTGAATAGAATTTTATTGTAAACAATTGTCTTGTAAATGGAATTTTTAAAGCATTCTGAATATAAAAATAAAGAAAAAAAGTGTCCTAGACAATAAGAAACACTACATGCCAAAAAAAGTGAAGTTTTTGTTGAAATCAGTTGAAAAATGTAGGAAATCCGATCCCATATATAAGCGAACACACACACACAACCAACCAACCAACCTGGGTTTTATAATAAGTATAACTCGATATGAATTGTCCCCCTTTCATTAATGTCTTTAATCGCGTTTTCAAATTGATTTTGTGCAAAAACAATTGTGTTTTTCCAATTTTTGGTGCTGTCAGAACCACCGCAAGGTAATTTTACGTAGTCCTGTGAAGTTTTGTTGAAATCAGTTGAAAAATGTAGGAAATACGATCCAATATATAAACGTACACACACACACAACCTGGGTTTTATAATAAGTAAGATTGAGACCCTCCCCCAATTATTAAGTTTTGAATTTCCAATTTACTTTTTTCTCTTTATTAAATCTTTGATGCTTAATAACATTGTAATTTGGAGTAGGATTAACAGACTGGGCTACTTTTAGAATAAGAAAGTTCAAAATTTAGTTGCACTAAACTTTGAAATGTAACTGGGTTTGCTACATGTAGCCCAAGTAAAAGGAACTGAAATTCTTTTTAAGAGAACATTTTTTGAACAGGAATAGAATAAAAATCATTAGAATTAGTTCGATATCTGTCACTTTGCTGATGGCAAGATGATCAAATTTCAAATTAGAAAATATATTGTTTAAATACAGAAGGAGTCATGACTTTAATGGGCTGCATATTTTGGTTTATGTTCTTATCTAGAGGTGGTAGTTAGACAGGAAAATTAGCCTTTGCAATACAGATGTCCATTTCAATTTCATTCAAATTTTGTGTTTATGTACTTTGTGTGTGTGTGCATGTAGAAGGAAATTACTGGAAAGTAAGTGAAACTCACCTGAAGCAAGCTGAATGTATAATGCTCCTCATGCCAATGACACTTCCACCGAGCTTCACTACGGCATATGACTTCACTGAATTTTGATGTGTTCCTCTCGAATTTTAAACTGAGGTCATCGGGAGAGAATGTGCACCGTTTCGGGGGCCTTCCTCGGTTTCAGTTGCACACCAGCCCCCCCCATGATGTGAGGCCCCATTATAACGATATACAAGTGTTGTAGATAAACTAGTTCAAATGTGTAACGGCGAAATTAAATTTACGAAAATTCCGAAAAACGGCAAACCTCGCGTTCTGAGAATGCAACGTGAACGTCATTACGCATTCACGATCAGACATGTCATGCCGTCATGTTCGCTGAAACACTCCACGGAGTATTTCGTTTTTTCCATTTCCACATAGAACTATTTTCTGTTACTTCTTTTAGGCGGTTTTATACTCTTGCCCTATTACGCCCTTTTGATTCCAATTTGGCCCCGAAATTGGTACAGAGTGCCTGAAACGAAACCCCTTGCTCCAATTTCCACTGCTCTAACAATTGCATTATACCCCTCCTTTATTAGCTCTGACTTTAGATTTTCATATTTATTAGTTTTATAAACGTGGCTTTGTTCCATCCGGCATTCATATGGTACTGTTAACTCAACCAGGATGATTTTATGGTTCACTCTTGACAGAAGAACAATATCTGGTCGCAGACCTTTACTTGATATTATTTTGGGGTAATCATTACGCCAACCAGGAAGGTCTGCAGATACCTCCCAGATGCCACCAGAACTAAGGAAATTTTTTTCCGGGTATAGCATGACATTTGCTTGTTTGCTTAGAGCCGACATATCTTTTTCCTTCTGTAACAAATTCCTGGGCTGAATTAGATGACTCAGACTTCATATATTTCTTTATGATTTTGACCAGCTCATCCAAAACACTATTGTGCCTCCATGTATATCTGCCATTGACAAGGGCTGTTTTACAGGAACTAAGAACATGTTCTAATGTTTGTGGGTTTTCCTCACACAGGGGAAAAGTGGAATCACTCTCTTTCTTCCATTTAACAAAATTGTTCTTAGATGGTAGCAGGTCATAAGTGGAACGTATTAAATAACTCAACCTAAGTGGAGCCATATACCAAATGTCCTTCCACGTAATAGATTTCTGAAGAGCCTCCTCCCAGTTTGTCCATTGGCCTTGTTGGGATTGTTGTACTCCTTTTACGAGTCTTTTTTTATCTTCTTCTTTCATCACATTTTGGATGACCATGTCACGGCGATCTTTACCAGAAGATTTCGACCACCATTGCCTTTCATTTAATCCTAACCCTTGTTTCCCTGCTTGAGTGTATCCGATGACTTCATTGAAAGCTAGTTTGTCTTTAGCACTTGTTATCGTCTCTCTGACCTCCCACTTTCTCCCTGTTTTTAACGTAGGCTTTAAAGCTTTTATTGCTTTATCCTTGGAGTCATCCTACATCATTTGAAGTCTAATTTTTCCGGATTTATACTCTTCCACAATCGATTTAAATGGCAACTTTAGTTTTGCTTGTCTGCAGTACAATGCGATATCAGACAAACCTGGAGGCAAACCAAACCATTTTCGGATATATTTGTTTATTTTTCTTTCCACTGACTCAATTGTACTCATTCCAAATTCGTACACAAGTATGGGCCATAGTAGCAGTGGAATGAGCACATGCTCTAAGCACCATACCTTGTATTTTCCTTTTAGAGGACAAAGATCTATCTTATGGAGATCTTCTTGTAATGACCTGGATGTTTCTTTTACTTGATTGGTATCTTTTAAGGATTGATCGTACCAACGACCTAAACTTTTCAATGGTTTTTCTGATACAGTAGGGATTCTTTGGTCACCTACTACAAAATTTATGTTTTTATTCAACTTTCCTTTTCTAAGAGAAAGACTTCTGGACTTGTTTGGTTTAAATTTCATCCTACACCAACTTATCAGGTCGTCCATCAAGCTTAATATCTTGCGAGTTGAACTTACTTTGGATGAGAGGATTGTAGTGTCATCCATGAACGCTTTCACTGGTTGCATTTGACAACCTCCACCAAGCTCAACAACATCAGCCTTGTTGTTTGTCGCTTTGAGAATCAGTTCCATTGCTAGAACGAAAAGTATTGGTGACACTGTACATCCCATCGCAATTCCAACTTCAAATCTGTTCCACTTAGTCGTAAAGTCTTTTGTAGTGAAACGCATGAGGAAACCATCAAAATAAGTTCCTAGCATAATAGATATTTCCTCAGGAATATGGTACATTTGTAATGATAATTGTATCATTTGGTGAGGTACTGATCCGTAGGCATTAGCTAAATCCAACCAAATGACGTCCAAATCTTTCCTTTTAATTTTTGCTTTTTGAATGGCCTCCCAGATCATGTTTCTATGCTCTAAGCAACCAGCTATTCCTGGAACACCACCCTTCTGTACTGGTGTATCGATATACTCATTATCGAGAAGGTATTTGGTCAACCTCGATGCCAAAACTGCGAAAAATATCTTTCCTTCTACATTGAGAAGCGAAATTGACTGATGTCCCCGGAATTCTTTTCTTTGGGTATGTACACCCCTTCCGCTATCATCCACTGTTGGCTGATATGATAATTTTTCCATGCTAATTTTAAGTTAGTATGTAACCATTTAAGAAGAGTAGGACATTTTTTGTACAGAAGGAAAGGTATTCCGTTAGGGCCAGGTGCAGATTTATACCTACTTTTGTCGACTATGCGTTATATTTCTTCGCGTGTGGGTGGTTTCATATCAAACTTCACTTTAGGAACGGCTGGCCAAAATAAGTTGCTATTATGATCTAGAGGAATATGTCGTTTAGGATCAGAGTACATACCTCTTAAATGTTCCACTACAACATTTTCCCCTATTTTAAGTACACCTGATCTTGGTTGATCAAATATATTCCTCGCATATTTGTACGGTTCCTGGAAGAAACGCTCTTGGTCTTTCCTTCGTTTCACTCGTCTCTTTCTTAAATTTTTAGCTCTGCTAAGAGCGTTGCGCTTCTCTTTAAGGTCCTGCCAGATTTTAAGCAAGCCTTCTTTCTCGTCAAAATTTGCGAAACGGATTTGTCGTTTTGATTTCTTTTTTTGTTTCTCAAATCTTGCATTAACCGTTGACGCCTGTACTTTTTATCATTTTCCTCCTTCACGCCGTAGATTTCCTTACAAACCCTGTAGATTATTTTACTACTTTCGTTCAAACGTTCGTGATATTTCTTTCTTCCCAGCTCTTTACGTAATGTCTTGCTAATGATGTTGTCTAGCATACACCACGCTTCCGAGTTCGATGCTGGTGGAAATTTGATTCTTGGCAGTTTGGGTTGCGTCTCATCCTTTGATTCAACAGCTTGGATATCCTCAGCACTGTGGTATGCATCCTGGCATTGGTTTTCCGACGTCTTATCTGTGTTGACAGAGCGCTGCTCCTGAACCGTTTTCAGAGAAGCACAACCCATTTTTGTAAGGTGAATCTTCGCTCCCTTTTGGGACCTGAATTTCCGACTGCAAACACATGGGAAGTCCGTGCACTTTTCTAAATCCATGGTTTGTTTTTCATTCCGGGTTCGTTGCCGATTATTCCGTTTGGATTCATCATCCTCCCTCCCTTTCGGTGAATCCTGAGGGCATTTCCTTTTATAATCCTTTTTAGCAATACTTTTAATGAACTCTGGGTTTCTGACCCGGTGAGATCATCTGGTCTTTCAGATGATCTCACCGGGTCATTTTATATTTTATATTTTACTTCAATGAGATGTAAAAATATTTCTACACATTTTTAAAAAAATAATTATATTTATTTCTAAATAGTTCTCAAAATGATCAATAAAAATGTAATTTTTTTTTCTCCAACTATGATTTTATTGCTCAGACTAGGGGAGGTGTTGTCCCAGATTGAGTGGAAAGAAAATGTATAATTCTAATGTCTCGTTTTTGAAGCTCATTCAAATTATGTATGTATGTGTGTAGATGTTTATGTGCTTGTGTGTACATTAAATAGAACAGACATGTAAGTTACTCATGCACAACATGGGCATACCCATATAAATTACATATTCGCATGCAAAATTACACAATGTATGATGGATAGAGAATCAACTTTACTTTTATAATATAGAATTATTTCTGACACATTTGCATCTGAAATTTGGACAAAAACTATGAGGTCATTGGGAAACTATTATGTTGAGTCATAAGTAATTTCTGTCTATATTTCTGAGATGATGTAACTATTTACACTATTTACATTGTTCTAGTTCCACATGAACAATCTACCCCAGTGGATGAAATAAAGGGTTCAGTTTGAAATTCCAACATATATCATTTAAAGAAGATCGGAGCATACAATGGCTGAAATATCATTAATATGAAAATAAAGATGAGGACAACAGTTTGAACAATGTAAATAGTGTAAATAATTTCTGTTTATTAATTTCATTTTTCAAAAAAATAAAGTACAATTACATTATGATTACATTCAGTTATATATCCACTATTATTTATAGGGACACTGCCACTTATCAAGCATATCTTTTGTTTGAGTGAAACTCTACAGGTTTTGATATGAAATAGTTTTTGACACACCATTGAATCTGGTTTTCATTAGAGAAATTTTACTCCATGAAAAAATTTTGCAGCAATTGAAAAAGGTAATTGGACGTATGCAAAAACAGGTGAATATTTTAGGTGTAATTGAACAAATCGCTCCTGTGCTATTCTTGTGTATTTACCGTATATACTTGCAGATAGGTTGCCCCATCAGATAGGTCACACCCCTACTTTATGGCTTATTAATTGATTTACTGTTGACCCACAGATAGGTTGCACTATAATCTTACTCCGCCCTTTTTAAACGTAAGAATAGATATCTACCTTTATTTCAAAACTTACAATTATTAATACACTTTTTCAGATTGATTTCCATGTTCTTCTGCATAATTTAGCACTTTTAATTCAAAACCTGCTTCATAACTCTTTCTTTAACTCATGAATAGATTTTGCAACAATTAAAAATTATAAACTATAAATTTGGCTACCAACTATTTATGCAGAATGAATCATGGTACTATTTTTTTATTGTCAATAAACATCTACACGTGGTTCCTTAAGTTATGTATGCATGTTCAGGGTCCCTATATCAGTCTAGTGCGAGAGCCCCAGCTGAACAGTGACTGATGGATCACAGAATATTTTATTTATTTATGGATATGTGATGGATATATGAATCTAGCAGCATGAGGTAAGTTTAAAGCAGTGAGTCAGTATATGATAGATAAAATGTTTCTATACAGAGAAAAACCACAGCTTTAGTGTTATTGGGTATCATTTCTGAATTCTCAGAAATCATGATGACAAGGTAGTGTTGTTTTACATTTATTTATGTCGAGTGGATAGGTCGCACCCCTAATATTTTGTGAAAGTTTTGGTAAAAAAAATTGTGACCTATCCATGAGTATATACAGTAGTTTATTATGGAGAACAATAACATAGTGCTTAGCTTATCACTCAACCCTTTATGGATACGTTGCAGTTGCTAGACATGTAAATGTGCATTTAATGTTTCATTGCATCTTAAGAACTCTAAATGAATAATACACTAATGATATACTAAATATTACCGTTTTTCCATGCAAAGCTTTTTGGATTGGTTATGGAGATTTATCCTCATCAATCAACTGCTATTTTGCATTGAACATTGTTATATGTAACTGATTCTTTTTCATTGCCTTTTTTTTTTTTTTTTTTTTTTTTAAACATACAACGTGTGTTAGCACGTGCGATACCCTGACTTCATCAGCCGCCGACCAGGGGTGATCTCACGGTTTCGGTGGCTATATTATATTTAAGGAACTGTTAGTTTTGATGATATATTTATCATTACAATTGGTTCCCAGAAACAGAAATTACTTGTGACTCAATCAAATATTAACAAATTTAATAATAGAGAATGAAATATGAGGGTTGGTTGGAAAGTGACCAAATGGGGTTTATTTTTCAAAATAGTCCCTCTTGTGGTACACACACTTTTTCCATCAGTGTTGCAGTGCTTGGATCCCATTGGTGAAGAAGCTTTCATCCTGTTGATCAAAAGAGTTATCAACAAGAAATATGACATCAACGTCACTGCAATACTGGTTCTCAACCAAGTGTTTTTCATGTTGGGGAACAGATGATAGACGGGGCCAAATCAGGAGAATAGGGAGGGTGATCAAACGTGTTCAAAGTCACAGTTACACATGCAAGCCATTGAAAGAAAGTATGCTAAAGCATTGTCCCGATCAAACAAGATCCTTTTCATCAGTTTTCCTGGGTGTTTGGTCTAAATAGCCCTTTATAACTGCTTCAACAAGTTGGCATAGTACTCTCCACTGAGAATGTGGTCCTTTTTGAAGATAGTCAATAAAAACTGAGGCCATCACCTTCCTTGCAGATGAAACAAACTTGGCCTTCTTTTGAGCAGGTGAGAAGGGGTGTTTGCACTGTATTGATTGTCTCTAGCTCAAAATGATGAACCCAACACTCATCCTAGGTGATGAAATGTGGAAACCACTGGTTCTGCCTCAAACAATGTCAAATTTTTCCATTTTGGCTGTTGTACGCTTCGGCCTTCTTCAGGTGATTAGAATTTTCATCTGAATCCTTTATTTTGTCCACTGGGGTAGATTGTTCTAGTTCTACATGCCATGTCTCTTTCCTTCTAACTCAACTCTCCAAATTTTGGGTCACCACTGCTGTAGCCTGATATTGAACTCACAATTCTTTGGGTCTAGTCACTGGATCTAACCAATGCCTTTATCCACTGGGCGTTGAGTCCCTTATGACACATGGCCCAGTGGATAAAGTTGTTGTGAGTTCAATATCAAGCTACAGCAGTGGTAGATAAAGAGCAATCTACCCCAGTGGATGAAATAAAGAGTTCAGTTTGAAATTACAATCACCTGAAGAAGGCTGGAGCGTACAATGGTCGAAACATTGTAAATATAACAATGAAGATGAGTGTGACAGTCCAAATAATGTATGTAGTTTGAAACCTATGAAACCTCTCTCTCTTGTTCTTGTAACGGCATTCACCCTGGGTGGGTTGAGCTGGCTCCAATATTAGAGTTTCATGGGAATTTGGAATTCACAAGCGGTCGCCAAACCCGCATGTATAGCACATGAGATTTGATTATAGTGGTGAAGGTTTCGTGCAGGACCATCCACACTTTTTGAAGGGCTGATTACAGAGAACTGGTGCACTACGTGCCACAAGGTCCCCAAACGACCCTCTGCAGGTTTTGAATTCAGAGTTTTCCTTCTAGACCAGTTGCCATCCAAGGCTATAGAACCTAGTCTGTTCTGCTATTTACCCATAGCTGGAGGGAGAAGAAGAGGATTCACATCTTTCCCAAGGGTATTAGCACGTAAGTGAATGTAATGGATTCAACTGGAATTCGAACTCGGTTCTCCAATTCCTCAATCCAAGCCACTATCCATTACTCCACTGTGCCTCCTCCTATGAAACTAATAATTTTAAGCTAAACAGTTTCTAACTGTGCTTGAAAAATGCAGATAAGAATGATGAATTTGTCATTGCCATTTTAACCCATTAATACCCACTGTCCCAAAAATGGAATGGTGGGCATTTATAGGTAATAAGTAGACACCTATAATTAATAACTGATTTTGGCAAATTTTAATTGTTGTGCCTGCAAAAAAACAGAATGTCAAAAAGACTGTTTTTCCTTTGACACTACTATTATTTTCTACTATCATCACTCCCTTGTCAATATTTATTTACAAGATTATAAAAATATGTGAACCAAGTACAATACAATATTTATTATTTACCATTTTATAAAGAAATTAATGTGAAATGAAATCTTTTTTGTTTAAAAATTTTATAAAAATTATCAAAATATGTAAACCATCTACAATACAATATTTATTATTTACCATTTTATAAGTAACTATGAAAACAAGTTGTTGGCTCTCGGGCCTTGTACAAGGTGAACCTCACTGTATATAAAAAAATGTAATTAAAACTTGAAAGAAAGAAAAAGACAAATTAATGTAAATGGTTCATAATTTTATAAAAATATCAATGAATTATAAAACAAATATTTATTCCTTTATAAATTCATAAATGATAAATATTGCCTTGTATTAGTTGGTTTGCATTTTTAGAATGTTGTAAATATAAAATTATTCTTGTAAATAGACAATCTAATAGTGTTTAATATTTTTTGTAAATTCCCAAAGAACAAAGAAAATGTACAAATTCACTTTCATGTGTTTGGGTTTTATTAAAATTCTAATCATAATTATTACTGAAGGGTGTGATGGTAGTTAAAACAATTGTGGTGTCAAGGGAAAAACTTCCTTTTTAAGCCTTGTTTTATTGCAGGCATGAAGATTAAAGATTGCTCTGATTTTTATTTTTATAATTAATACTGGATTTTACAGTGGGAATAAATGTGTTAAAATCTGGGATTATAACACTTGCTGAACTTTTATCAGGTAACATTTCTTTCACATTTTCGCTTGGTAAGTAATATTTTAATATCTTTCAGCAAAGATACTTTCGGCATTTATCATTCAGTCAAAAAATGTTTGTGTTTTTATGATATGACAATCAAATTATTTAACACCTCCAAATTGTTGGTATCTCATATATACTATTTGGGGAAAAATGCACTTTAATTTGTCTTTTTCTTTCTTTCAAGTTTTAATTACATTTTTTTTTATACAGTGAGGTTCACCTTGTACAAGGCTTGGGAGCAACTCGATGTAAATGGTTAAAGTGTAAAGTGTATGGTTTATATGGATATGTAGGGAAGATAATGGTTAACCCTAACCTTGAACAGGTTAAGATTGTAGTGATTGAGAAAACATCCTCTTTGGAGTTGGTTCCACAGAGAAGTGGTTCATGGGAAGAAGCTGCTTGAGTAGAGCTTACTTCTCACCAATGGAATATAGAGAGAGTGAGGGTAGTTCACTACAATGTGTGTAGCATGGTGGGTCTTAGCCATGAAGTTAGAACTGGTAGAACTAAGGAATGTAATTCATCTGAGCATTTTCCATGGAAATAACAAGAGGGAGAGGTTTGTGATGTCTTGTCTGTGAAAGAGGGGTTGCAGGGTTGAAAATAAAAACATAGAAATTCTCTTGGACTCTTTTCGAGACTGGAAAGTGAGGACTAGGCAGCTCCTGCCCATATATGATAGCAGTACTCTATTTTCGGCCTGATCTGGCTCTTGTAAAGCTAGATGGTAGTATGAAGAGACAGGTACTTACTGGAGTGGTACAGGGAAAACAACCATTTTTCCTGCATCTTTAGCAATGGATCATATTTACAAGTTCCACTTGAGGTCTGGGTTGAGTTTAAAGTCCAATAGTCACTCAAGGCATGCAACCTCCCTGAGAGAACATCCATTTATTATGACTGGTGGTAGTTCAGGGTGATGAAACAATTTTTTTATAAAAAAAAAAAGAGCTTGCCTTATCTCCTTAGCTCTTCAAATTTCTCTTTCTTTTCATACACTTTGTGAGAGCCTACTGCTTAACAAAACTCTTTCTTACTTCCTCCATAACTGTTTTATTTAATCTTAACATCTTCTGTCTTCTTTCCTACTGTATTTTGCTGTTCATTGAACACCAACCAACAAATGTTTTGCTCCATCTGTTATCCTTTCTTTTTATTGTGTCTCATTTACTTCATTTTTTTAATCACTTCTGTGATTCTATGCTTTGCTATAGCATGCTGGTTTTAACCAGCATGCTCATAAAGGTTGTTATACTCACTACATTTTGACAGGTGTATGAAGTGTCCTTCTTCAGGTGTCTGTTATCATATGTTGTCACCTTGGAATTTTGAATTAGACCCTTTATTCAATTCATTGCAGGAGATTGTTCTCATTCCCATTTCCATGCTTAGGAGGTATTTCATACCAGTTAATACTCCCCAGTTTTATTTAACTTTTATGTCATTTGTCTTTCTTCCACTGAACCAGAGTATATGACTTTTCAGTACTACCAGTGACAGGGATTGAACTCACAACTGCCAGGGAACCATGTTTAGGGGATATTTCATATCAGTTAATACTATAGGATTTTTTATTTGGTAAAAAAAAAAAAAACTACAAAAAATAGTTCAAACAAATTTTTGAGCTAGCATATGGGCACACAACAAAGATGACACAGCAGAGTTTAAAAACAGATAAAACTATTGTTAACATGTTATTGTCCAATTGATGGCCAATAACATGTACATAAATTGTCAATAGAAATGAAATCTGCCTTTTTACAATAAAAATTATAATGCTGCATAAGAATGTCCTCAGAAAAGAAAACTACATAAAAAGTGAAGAAAAAGAGAAAATACTTCTCTGAAAAGTTTTCAAAGAATAATTTGGTACAATTTTTGAAGCAAAGTTTGTGAAGAACAGATTAAGCACACTAGCTGAAGGCTTTTCTTTGATGTTTGAGTAATTTCGATGTTCCATTCACTTCTTGTTTCTGGCGATTGTCAAATTTCTTCTGTGTTGTTTTTTTTAGACTGGGGCAACCTGGGTTCCTGCAACAGTGGTTTGTTGACTCTGAAAATTAAATCCAAGGCCTACCTTAAATAACCTACAGGTAGGCTCCAAATACACTTCTTGGAATTTGGAGGAAAACCTTTTATTGGTTTTGGATAATAAAACATATGCAGATGTTTTACCACAAATCAAAATGTACCAAAAATATTTTTGAAATTCAAAAATTAAGCCAGAGTCTAATGCAGCATCTGCTCTTTCCCTGAGAGCTAGACAATGCAGCTTATAAGAAATTTAAGCTGCATACATACCAGTCTTATTCACCTTTCCATTACTTGTCTGTTTCTTGCACTAGAGTATGTGACTTTTCAGTGCTACCAGGGTTAGAGAGCCAGATATGTTTTAATCCTCTCTCTCCCTCCCCTCACGCTCTCTCTTTTGTGTGCTTTGTGTTTGGACTATGAACTTTTCAGTACCCTCTCATATTCCTGAACTTCTTCCAGCTCTTCATCCTTTATGATATTTTTTTTTAGAAGTTTACAATTGAACATTAATTTTGTTATATTTCTCTTGAGACATTTCCTATTTCAGTCATTTAGCCTTTATAAGTTATCCAGTGATTCAGTTATTAGTAAAATGTTAGAAAATTGTAAATGGCTTAAATCTACTTTTATATTCATCTCTCCACCACCACTTCCCAGTCCATTTTCTGGAAGATACTTTCAAAGCATGTTATAAATAGTTTAAATGAAAACACCCTTATCTAACTTCTTTTTAAATCTTTATTTATTATTATTTTTTATTAATCCGACAGATTTTTATCACTTTAAATGTTATTTTTGGTGAATACACATATTTTAGTAGGCACTCCATTTATTTGTTAAAGAGCATTCAATTTAACTTCAAATAAGGCATTTTTTAAATTATGCATTTTGCAGCTTTTTTAGAAAGTTAGGTGAAAGTACCTAGTCATAATGAGTAAAAACCATCTAAAAAAAAAATGAATATTATTGGCTACCATAACAATAGCCAATTTTTTTTTTATATTTTACGATAAACCTGAACTCTGACTTTGTATCCATTTACAACTGTCTTGTATTATTGTAAAAATCATTTTTGCCAAACAACACCGAAATATTTTTAAAAATATAAAAAATATGACATGCAATACTAGTTCACAGCCACATTTGCATAAAGATTAACAGTAACACAATGACAATGCCAATATCTAGCTTACATTAAATTGAAACCCCATTTTTAATCCACTCCATTCACTTCCGCTAAAACTTTCCTGAAAATGAAGGAATTCCCAAAGACACAAGATCATTTTTGTTGTAACCTAGGGAAGGTTACTGAATAGAATAATCAAATGAAGGTTGGTAATAAACGAAAATACTTAGGACAAGAACAACACACATAAGATTTGCCAGTGGCACATAGAAAAAGTAGTCAACTGCTAGAAGTGAGTCTCATGAATTCCACAATGAATATCTACCAACCGCCTGACACAGTCAGATGTGGCACAAGACCGAATATAATGTGGGGTATCCGAGCTCATAGGCTCAGCTCAAAATTCCCCATAGACCCTGTATAAAACAAGGTTGGGTAGCTGTTTCCCAAGACAAGACTTTGCCCTTTAACATAGCCTCGTCTGGGGATCTTCTCTGCCTTCTGGCAGAGAGTTTGACCATCACAGCTGGAGATGAATCTCCAACTGCAGGATATCTACCAACCACCCCACACAGTCAGATGTGGCACAAGGCTGAATTTAATGTGGGGTATCTGAGCTCATAAGCCTGGCCAAAAATTCCCAGTAGACCCTGTATAAAATAGGGTCGGGTAGATGTTTCCTGAGGCGAGACTCTGCCCTTCAACATAGCCTTGTCTGGAGATCTTCTCTGTCCAGAGGCAGAGAGTTTGACCAGCACAGCTGGAGACAAATCTCCAACTGCAGACCAACATACAGTATTTACTACTGTATTTATATGAATGTTGACATACCCATTATCATCTGTTGGTATGCTACAACAATTTTCAAACAGAGTAAAAAATCAAATATTAGAAAAATACATTTTCCTACAAAATACATAAGTTTGTTTAACCAAATCTTGTTTTGATTTATCAATATTATTATTATAACAATTGAATAATACATTGATTAAATAATATTATGAAAATTGATAATAAAGCATAAAAAACATCTTTAGAGATTTGTGAATGTTTTTCTTCCACATTTTATTTTATTTTTTTTTTTAAGCATTACGCCCCAAGCAAGGTGTGAAGCCACTAGGATGCAGGGGGTTGCGGAAGATTTGGAGCGAGAGCAGATAGGAGTGATAGGAGAAAGGATGGAGAGAAGGATAGTGGGTAGATCAAGGTAATTGGAGATGCCAATTGACATTACATTTGAATAGTTGGAGATTATAGCTTTCAGGGAAACAGTAATTGGGGAGGGTGTTCCACTGGCGAGAGGTGTGAGGTATGAAGCTATTGGAGTAGAAGAGACGGCTACATTTAAAAGTTTCTACAGTGTAAGGGTGGGAGTGGGATGCCAGCCTCATAGGGCGCTTGAATTCATGGAGTCTGGGAACCAGAGAGAGCAGCTCATCAGAGCAGTTACCATGGAAGTATTTGTAGAAAAGACAGAGAGAGGCAACGACGCGTCTGTGAGAGAGTGACTGCAGACAAGACGCTAGATCAGGGCCAATTAGATTACATATCCGTCTCTGGATCTTGTCAAGAACTCCGAGGTAAGCAGAAGGTGCTCCAGCCCATATATGGCAACAATACTCCATGCAAGGGCGAATGGTTGTTTTGTACATTTGAAGTATCGATTCCGGTGAGAAAAATTTCACGCGGCACAGAGAGCCAACTTTCCTCATGGTGGAAGAAGCAATTGACTCAATGTATTTGTTCCATCTCAGGTCGGCAGTCACGTGAAACCGAGCAGACGCAGGGAGTTGCTTTCAGGAAGTTGACTATCAGACATTTTAATGGGGGCAGGGAAGGATCTCTATGGTGGTTAATGGAGAGTAATTTAGTTTTTGAGGCGTTAAAGTTGACCAGCCAATTCTGCCCCAGTTAACAAATCATTGGAGGTCCATTTCAAGACGCACGGCCAGGTTAGTTTTGTCACCGACACTAGATTTGTTTTTGAGGCAGGAGTAAATTGTAGTGTCGTCTGCGAGATGCCAACTTGGGAATCTATAGCTTCAGGAAGGTCATTGATGAAAAAATAAGGAAAAGAGTGGGGCCAAGGATGGAGCCTTGGGGCACACCTGCGTTAGTGGGATAGGAACTGGAGGAGAATCCATTGAGAACGACCTTCAATTCTCGGTTGGACAGGAATGATTGTATTAGATCAAACAGTTGACCAGTAACACCATACCCCCTGAGCTACGAAGAAGGCCGGCGCCAAACCCTATCGAATGCTTTTGAGATGTCGAGGGCCACAGCACGAGCCTCTCACCATTATTTTGAAGGGCTTGGTAGACGGTTTCAGTGATGGCCCGTAAGCACATCAGCTGTAGATCGGGCGAGCAGAAACCATATTGCTTGTCTGAGAGCAGATTATGGATGAGGTGATTAACCACTTCGCATTGATTAGGGCTTCAAGACTTTGCCGAAGATGGGTAGGGAGACTAATAGGACGGTAATTAGTGGGGTCAGAGGGGTCTCCAGAGTTCTTAAACACAGGAACAATGGATGAGGACTTCCAGCAGTCAGAAAACATGATTCCTTGAGGCAGTAATTATACAGTTTAGAGTGCTAGCTCAGGTGCGCATTTCTTCAGGACAAAGGCTGGTATGCCGTCTCCACTACTAGCCTTGTGGGGGTCTAAGGTGGAGATAATGCCCAGTACCAATGACGGGGTTATGTGTAAGCCGCTCAGTAAGGCCTCAGTTCTAAGAGGGAAGTCTGGTATGGGTACACCGGTGGAGTTGAGTGTTGAATTAAATGAGAATTTCCGAGCAAAGCATTCAGCCTTGTCGGTAGAGGAGGTCAAGACCTCAAACTGGTTGAATAAAGGAGGTATGGAGGGTTTTCGATTATTCAGGACACTCTTGCAGACTCGCCAATAATCTTTGGAGCCAAATGCAATACGTTCCTTCATTCGAGCAGCAAATATTGACTTAGCTTCGTTGAGGACACGCTTACACTCGTTACGGGTGGAGGCAATGTTGGTATCATTTTGGTTTTGTTGTACCCTGTTGGTATTCACATATTAAAAAAAAAGAAAACTGGAAGAAAAAGCTTAACCAGCATTGTTGTAAGACTGATACTCAAACACAATGACTATAATCTGTTCAAATTGCTCTTGAGTAGTTTGTAACACATTTATTTATTATCTCTCAGTTGCAGCATATGCTCAGGGGCGGCTCCGTCAAAGAACAGAGTTGCAACTGAGGAAAATTATACTGAGAGGTGTCCAGCCCCGGAGGAACAGATGCTTGAAACTGTGCCCTCTCATTGCACTAGAGAGAGTGATTTGTGCTCACACTGAGGCCAGTGCAAACTACGGTTGCGGGGGCTCAGGCAATTTTTGTTCCTAGCCTGGATGTACATGCTTGGGCTCCCCACATTAAACTGACCTTGTGTCACAACCTGACCTTGAAATCTGTTCTGCAGCCCAGATGCTGTGATCATTTTCTAGTATAGAGATCCGTTGAAGTTCTGATTGCTATATTTGTGAGGTCAAGATAGGTATAAGATAGTAAGTGACAACCAGCCTCAACCCATTCCCCCTTTTAGGCCTTGTGCCACAATTGTATTTTATATGCAATAAATCTTGGAGATCTGTTGAGGTCCCAATTGCTACATTAGTGAGGTCAAGGCCACAGAACGGGATACTGAGGTTGACTCATGACATGTGCAACATGTTTCGGCAGCATTTCAAGAGCCAGTTAACCAAGGAGCCTAGTCTTTGTGATGAGGAGTTTTTCAGCTATTTGGCTGACTTTCCTTAGCTTAGCTAGCTGTAAGGGTGAGATCATAGAGGGCAAAGTCTATTTAGCAATGGCAAGTTTCCAGGACTTGGTGGTTTACCCTATGAATTGTACACACATCTTTGTGCTGATTTTAACTAGCTCCAGCAGGGGGCCATCCTAATTTGATCACCAGGGGTGTGATCACTGATGAAAAAGAGCAAGGAAAGTCGGTAGGAATTAAATAATAACAAGCCCATAACTCTGCTAAACACAGAGTTAAAGATGTTGGCCAAGATCCTGACAGACTGTAGTCAGTTGCCGAGATTCTGTTGGAATCCAAGCAGATTTGTGCTATGAAGGGATGAACAATTCAGAGCAATCTGCATCTGTTCCATATGATCAAAGAGGATGTAAAAGATGATGATAAAGCCATGCAGATCAGTTTGGATCAGTTCAAGGCATTCAATAGGGTTGATCATCAGTACCTGGCTGCTATCTTACTGGCCACTGGTTTCAAACCTGGCTTTTTCAAGTGGATTGGTCTTCTGTATCATGCCCCCAGTGCTGTGGTGCAGGTGAACAGAAAGCGGTTACATGTGTAGGGAGACCACAGTTGTTTTCCCTTGGGTTGAGCTCATGAGAGTTTTGGCCCCTTTTAGAGAGTAGAACTCTTCTGCTCTTTTTATCTTTGCTTCCGTTCTGGGATGAACAGCCTCTTTACCTTCCTGACCACCAGGGTGTCCACACACGTGGAAACTGGTCAACATGTGCACAGCCTAACGAAAGAAAAACGTACTTTCTATTCACTTATCTGTGGACGATCAAAGGCCATAAAGTTGGTATGTTATTTCTTTGTTCTCAATATGTAAATTTTGTGAATATATGTATGTAAGTTGTTTGCCTTATTAAATGTTTTGGTTTGTTATGATAGATAGATTTCATCTTTCTATATTCGTATTCAGTGTTAGTGTATCAATGTCTACACTAATGCTAATATTAGTATCGGTGTGCTACTGGAAGGCTAAAACACGTTATTCTTCCTAACACAAAAGAGTCGGTAAACTCTGTGTGGCAGATACCACCATACTAATACATGCTTTTGCGCTGTCTCAGTTAGTTCGTCAGGGTTGCCCACTGTTGCTGCTACTTTATGCTTTGGTATTAGAGCCTCTCCTTTGCCGAGTAAAGCACAGAGCATGCAGTCAGGCCCTTCATGGAATCGCTGTACCTGGTAGTTCTTGAGTCAGGGTTTCCGCGTACACTGATGATGTATCTACTTTCATGTTGTGCTGCAGTTACATTGAAGTAGTAAAGAAGGCGCTTGAACAGTATGAAATGGTCATGGGAACCAAGATTAACTGTAACAAGTCTTAACAAGTGATGATAAATGTGTCAACACCTTTATTGTCGTTCTACGGAGACTTTATCTGTTAAAACATAATTTAAGATGGGTGAGCGGCTTTTTTATATAATTAAGTAAGTGCTCAGTAATCTTTAAAATGTTGAAAAATATTCTCTGTAATCTAATTTTAGTAATGTTGATTTTAAATTTACTATAGTTATTGCTCTTATTTTTTGATGTTGTGTATGGTCAACCATACTTTAAACGGGCATGTTACATAATATTTTATATACATAAAAAAATTTAAAAATTATTTTAAAAATCTTGATGCAAAAGGACTTTTATTAAACTTTTCAATTTGATTTGTAAATTGTTGTGGAGTGGTTTCACAGTGGAAGCTTGTATTTGTACTAAGTTGGTCCTAAAATAGGTTCGACATACAAAATGTTAGGAACTTGATATAATAGGTAATGACGCAGAGAACTCTAGTTGTGGTTGCTGATACTTTAGTATCCGACTAATGGTCGTCCGGCATCGACTGATTGACCGAACCCCCCTGAGCGACTGACTTGTTACTCTTACTACTCTTACTTATTATAGGTGGGAGAGTCTATTAACTATAGAATAGGTGTGTTCCACTATATAAACATAGTTTTCACTTAATAACAATATCACCCAACCTAGGAAAAGTAATGCAGAATTTTAAACGATTTAAATTATTATAATTAAAATTTAGAGAAAAAGTGAAAACAACTCTTGTAAAAAAAAATCCTTAAGGGTATCTTTTATAAATCTTATTTAAAGCAATTAAAAGTTTATTTTCTAACAAATGTCATAGTTTTATTGCATTTTTTTATTTTACAATTCGGAACAGATTATTGGTAAATGAGTATACTAGTTAAAAAAAAATGATTTACATTTTACATTCTCCAAGAAATCCTGCTTTTAATAAAGATTTTTTCAAAATTTCTCGAAATTTCAAGAAATTAAGTGAAGTGGGTGGTGGGTATGTAAAAAAAATAATTTTACCGAGATTTTCTAAAAAAAAAAAAAAAAAATTCAAAAATAATTTAATTCGTTTTTGTATAAATCCTGAAAATTTAATTAAAATCCAACATTTATTTGATTCTTGCAAGAATTTCCAAATCAATGTTTTGTTTCACCTCACGTACACCGCAGATGTAAAAAACAAAATTTTTAACCAAAATTTCGAACGTGCTAGAAATGATTAAAAAATTTAATAAAATAATAAATTTAATAATTTCCTCTTAATAATAACATCAACATCTTGACGACAAAACTTTGTTTTTATTAAGTTTGGGGTCTTTTTTTTCCTAGTGCTATGCTGTTTTTTCAGCGAAAAAGTAGGTAGAGGTAAAAAAAAGTTGAAAGAGAAATTTAAAAACTGTGTATTACTATATAATCGTAGTATATAACGTTACAACGGTTACATATACTCAAATATAGACGCATATCTGAAAGAACTAATACTACTGACTGTAATTTAAACATTTTAGCAACTTATTAAAATTGTATAATTATGAAAAGGAAACTCCAGGTTCTATCCGCACACGTGTAAAGTCCAACCCTCAGTCCTCCCTTACTATTATTATGTTATAAGGGGCTTATAAATAACAAACAGTGAGAATAGGATATTTGACGATTATATACGTATAATAAATAGATCAAAACAATCTAAAAATGCACGTTATTGACATTTTAAATTATTAAAAAATAAAATCCTTTTCACTTTTTAGCAATAAAGAATTTTTCTTTTAACGAATGACGTAAGTGGCCATAAGATGTGGGTGGCGAAACTTTCAACAATTTCGGTCGTTCTGCTGGTGTTGTCGCCATCCATCAGTTTGTAAAACCATATCCGACTAGCCAGAATTCTGCGCTTTAAAGAAGTAAAAACAGATATGATTCATAGTTTGTTTATCATCAATAACTCTGGGTAAGTCATCTTTCTAATATTACTGTATGTCTTTAATTTCATTCATATTGTGTGCTGTTATTTTTTTTCTTAACATTCGTAAACAAAACCACTTATTTTCATTGGCATCGTTATAAAAATGATTATGGTGTTTTAAATTCATTTAACTGTATAATTTTCTAACTGAAAAAGTAAGTAAAATAAATAAATGTATTTGAGATAACCTTTGGAAAGTTAACCAAACTAATTCAAAATAAAGTAATAATTCTTTTTTTTTTTTTCATGCGAAAATGTTCATGGCGAGGCGATATATATATGTTTTTAAGCGAAACAATAGAGTATTTGATGTATTTATCAATTATTAAAAAAAAAAAAAATGAAATAGTTGAATATCTTTATTAAAATAGTAAACAAACCGGAAAACATAAACATGGTATGGTTACGTTAAAAATACATTTTTTTTTTGTATCATCAAATCATTTAAAAACGGAAGCCTATTCTCTTACAAATTCAGTTAAGTTATTTAATTAAAAAAACGTTTTATTAATCTATTTTCTGCCATAGCGAAACATGAAATATTAATTTTTGTGATTAAGGGATTTCTTTCTCGAACTTAAACATTTAGTTTCACCTTTCTAAATTGAATGAAAAAATCAATAGAAGTGGGATAGATACACAAAATAACAAATTCAAATAATAAAAAAAACAAACTATTTTAATAAAAATACCTAAAGTAAAGTGGTTTAATTGTCAACAAAAAAAAGTAACCTCTTTGTAGTAGGCCTAAAAAAGTAAAAACAAATTTATGTTAAAAAAACAAATGCCCCAGTTGTACGTAAACCTGAAACCACATGTTACTGGAATTAATTAGAATAGTTTTTTTCTTTTATATAATTATTGTTTTGGAGTAATAATCAATATAAAAAGAAGAAAAAAATGTTGCTTAAAAAGAAAACCAAAAAAATGAACTGCTTTTTGTAATTTTAGTTTAAATATTTTCAGTCTATGTTTGGTAAATCAATTCAATAATGCATTTTTTGTGAAAATTATCAAAACTCTTTCTCGGTTTTAATTCGAATCCTTTGAGTAGAGAAGAAAACATTATTAATTTGCTCAACTAAATGTTGATTTTTTAAAAAAAAATGAATGTATGGTAATAATCTTGTTATAATATTGCTAGTTGAAAACCTGCTTTCTTTACGTTTACGAGCTGGATTTGAAGCCATATGGAAGGCCTAAATGGTCATTCATTATTTTTATTTCTTATTTTTTTACAGTAATGTTCACCCTTTACAAGGCCCGGGGGCCACTCGAGGTAGAGGGTTACGTTAGGAGGCAATTTGTGCGGATAGGAGGGGAAGATAACAGTTAGTTAACCCTACCCTTGAACATGTTAAGATTCCAGTTGTGTTCATTATATTCACTTATACACAAATACCCTTGGGAAATGTATGAATCCACCTCTTCTTCTTCTCCCCAGCTATGGGTTAATTAGTAAGACTTGTATCACTAAATCATTATTATCTAAAAAGAAAAATTTTACAACCTAAAACTATTTTCTGGCTTTAAATAACCTGCAAAGAGTTAAGTTGTAGAAAATGAATGAATGAATCAATCAAGTCACTAAACAAACAATGTTTCATGCACTATTATGACTCCATCAGGGTCACTGCCATAGTAACCCTCTAGTTTGGAATGTTTGTCCCACACCACCCAGATGCCCATTGCTTCTAATAATACAAGTGTAAATGCAATAGCATAATATTTTTTAAGTTTGCATCGCCTCTGCCTATTTATTGGAGCAAGGTGACAGAAAAAAGGTTATAACTTTGATTTCTATTTTACAACGTGAACAATTTGAAAGAACTTTTCGAAAAATCAAACCCCAATTTGATCTTGACATTTCTTAGGAAAGTTGGACTATATAATAAAATATAATTCCAATTTGGTGTCTGATGATGAAAAGGGAAACTTTTTGATACTTGTCGGAAAAAAGTGAGAAATTTTCAAAGAACGCACCTCTGAAAACAGTGAATTTTTTAAAACAAAAAGCAAGACAACATCGAAAAAGAATGAAAGGAAAGTGAAAGTTTTTGAAAGCATTTCAACCTTATTTAAAGAAAAAAAAAACCCAACTGTTTGACCTTAAATGATCTCTTGCTGATCGATGGGTCGTTAAGTTTTAAACAAACAAACAAACAAACAAACAAACAAACATAACTTTGATTTCCAGCTCAACGTCTGCTTTGTGGTTCAACAAAAATATTAACATTAAGTTAAGCAAACCTGATCGGTCAAAATTACAAGTTCAGTTTAGCATTATAATTGTAAAATGAATCCATTTCACGAGATAAAAAAGTTTTGAAATTTTCAAAAACTAACATGCTAAAACCATGCTCATGGGTTGAGTCAGTAACCACAGGACATTTGTCAGCCATAGGGGACTTAGATGTGGTGTAATGGTTAGCAAGCTTACAACTAAATAGTGAGTTTGATCCTCATATTTTCAGTCTTGTGCCACATCTAAGCTATGCTTAGAAAATCCTTTTACTCTGATGTGTTACTTTGTTTGGACTGTTGTCCTCATCTTTATTGCTATATTCATGACGTTTTGTTCATTGTATTCTCCAGCCTTCTTCAAATGATTGGAATTTATTTTGTCACGTCTCTTATCTCCCTTTAACTCAACTCTACAAGTTTTTGTTCACCACTGCGATAGCCAGGTATTGAACTCACAACTCTTTGGGCCATGTCACTTGATCCGACCAACGCTTTTATCCACTGGGCCACATATCCTCAAGGACACATAGACTTGTCTCAGTAACTATTTCTTTACCAGATCTCATATTGCAATTTTGTTGTTATTATTGCTTTTCTCTAGCACTCCATATTACTGCTTCTCATATTGTATTCATTTCCATGTGTGGATGGCTTAGGAGGTTTTTGTTGCCTAGCATATATGCTGATTCTTCAAGTTTTCATATTTTCCAGTGATGTTCTCTGTCTATTACTTCAATCACATCCCACAGGTGGCAGTGATCTCCCTTTTTACCTCTGTTTTTTGATCAGCTACACCTGATTTTTCTATTTCCCCTCATGTTATGGTTTTATGATGTTCTTGCACTTTTACCTAAAGGGTGTGGCCTGTTTCTCTTTTATATTGCTTACCACAGCTGCACGAGATGGCATTACACACAGTCATGTACTTCTCTATGGGGGAGGTGTTCTTACTCGGAAGAGGTGTCTGTGAAGTGTCAAACCACTTTTGAAGGTCGTTTTGATGTTATATGGACCACAGATCTTTTGTATTTTCTCCAATAATCCCTTTACATAAGGTAGGCAGACGAAAGCTTTTTTCTGAGTGTTGTTCTCCTCTTGTACCCTTCTATTCTAGTTCATTGGAGATGCTGCCATGTAACTAGGGTAGTTGTTACATTGTAGGGTACTGCTTATACCGACCATTTCTTGTTCCTATGTCATTGGGTCACCACTTATGACTTTTGCTCGATGTTGTAAGCAGCTTATGATTCCTTTCTTTACACTGTATGGGTGGTGGGAGTTGAAGTTGAGGTATTGTCTGATGAATGTTGGCTTGTGGTATACAGATGTCTTGAACCCATGCTCTGTTCAAGATATTAGTACATCCAGAAATGTGAGTTTGGTGTTGTTTTCTCTCTTTCCAATCACCTGAAGAAAGCCAGATCATACAATGGCTGAAATGTCTTGAATATGGTAATAAAGATGAGGACAACAGTCCAAACAATGTAAATAATTACAATATCTCATCTCAGAAATATAGACAGATATCTAAGATACATTTAGAAAATCACTGTAGCTTTAGCTGGCCTTTAGTTATGTCATGATACAGAGGGACAAAAATACATTTGGTAAATTATATTGACACTCTGAACCCTTTTTTATATATTTTTTTATTTTTACTTTTAAAATTTCTTTCATTTGTTCATCATTTTTGACATCAATGAAACTAGTTTCTTTTATTTTTGTCTTTTTCAGAGATGTTTTTATGGAAAAACATTGGAAGAGTGTCATTCATAAATCAATATGTGATTACTTTTTTGAAGTGCAGGGAAGGGTGAGTTTTGGGATTAAATTTTCTTTGTACAATGGAAATAATGAGAAACTGCTTTGTTTTTGTTTTTTTATTATTCACTTAAATGTATTGTATGTGTATTTACAGAGTGGTTCACTAGATGACATCCCTCCAGTTATTGCAACACCGCATCATTACCTCATTAACATTTACAGAAATCAACTTTATTTTGTTGCTGTCGTCACAACTGAAGGTATTTGATCACAAAGCTTTGTTATTAATGCAAAAATTAATCAAGAAGAATCAGTCTCTGTTCATTTGATTTATTTTATAACCAAAGGTTATTTTAACTTTTTAGGTTCATTTTTTTTTTCCATTTGTGAAAAACTGTTTTAAAAATTATTCCAATAATATTTTTCAATTTTGCTAAAAACTACATTATTTACATTATTGTCCTCATCTTTGTCACCATATTTATTATGTTTTGGCCATTGTTTGCTCTGGCCTTTTTCAGGTGGTTAGAATGTCGAACTGAACCCTTTATTTTGCTCACTGGGGTAGACTGTTCTAGTTCTACGTGCCATGTTTATAATGGATGTCATTTATCAGTTAATTTCCCTCTGAAAGTTTTCCACTGCCTTAACTGGGTATTTGGGTCCTGTCACTGGATCTAACCAATGCCTTTATCCACTGTGCCATGTGTCCTTAAGGACATCTGTGTATGAATTTCTGGGTATTTAAAACCTAATATCTTCAGCAACTATTTTTACCAGTGCTCATATTGCAATTTTTTGTTATCATTGCATGTTTTTACCAGAGCTTATATTGCAACTTTTGTTGTTATCGCTTTTCTCTGGCACTCCTTATTACTGGTTCCCATATTGTATTCATTTCTATGCTTGGTCAGAGATTTTTGTAGCCCAGCATATGTGCTGATTCCTTAAGTTTACGAATTTTCCAATGATGTTCCTTGTCTATGATCTCAACCTGATCCCACAGAGAACGGTGATCTCCCTTCTCTCTCCATATGTGGTCAGCCACACCTGATTTTTCCACTTCCCCTCATGTTACAGCTTTCTGGTGTTTTTGAAGCCTTATCTTTAGGGGGCGCCCTGTCTCCCCTGTACATTTCTTTCCGCAGCTGCATAGGATAGCATACACACAGTCTTTGGTTGTGTTCTCCTCTATAGGGGGTCTTACTTGGAAGAGATATCTGTGAAGTGTCATCAAGCTTTTGAAGGTTGTCCTGATGTTATATGGACCACAGATCCTTTGTATTTTCTCTGATAACCCCTTCACATAAGGCAGGCAGACTGTTTTCTGAGTGTTGTTATCCTCCTCCTTGTACCCGCTTATCCCAGTTTTATGGGATCACACATATATCAAGATGAGGGCTTAGCAATGGGTTCACCATTATCACCAGCAATGGCGAATATATACATGGAATACTTTGAGGAAATGGCATTAGAATCTATATCTCTAAAGCCAACTATATGGTTAAGGTACGTAGATGACACCTTCATACTCTGGCCACACCAGGAAGATGTTCAGGTTCTACTGGACCATGAGAACTCAATAAGACCTTCGATACAGTTCACAATGGAGAAAGATAGTAACAACACACTCCCATTCCTGGATGTTCTAATATCTCAAACAGATGATGGGTTCAAGACATCCGTAAACCGACATTTACTGGACAGTACCCCAATTTTAACTCCCACCATCCATACAGCGTAAAGAAAGGGATCATCCGCTGCTTACAACACCGAGCAAAAGTCATGTGGCAACCCAGAGATACTAGATAAAGAATTGGTCAGTAGTACCCTACAACGTAACAACTACCCTGGGTACATGGCAGCAGCCCCAAAAAACTGGGATAGGCGGGTACAAGACATCCGAAACATTGTAATAAATATGGTGACAAAGATGAGGACAATAGTCCGAATAATGTAAATAATGTAGATAATACTTCATCTCAGAAATATAGACAGATGCTAAAAACTAATATAAAATATCCATCAGAAAATTAATACAAAAGTTTTTGTCTTTAAAAACAAATTAAATTTTAAAAAATTGCTTTGCATTATCAAAACAGCTGACATATTTAAATAGTTTTAAACATTTGACTGCATTAATATTTTTTGAGATTATAAAAAATAGTATAAAAACAAACACAAAAATATTATTGTAATGAAATCATTGTGCTGGTTAAATGTGCTTTCATTACTTAACATTACATTTTAATATTTGTCACTTACTGTCAGCTGATGTGTGTGTGTAGCTTCATCATCCTTGGCCTGGTTATGGAACTTACATTCTGGATCTGTGATACTTGCAAGACTCTTGAAATTCTCTCTGGCGTGGATGTTTAGATATTCATCTGACTAGTGTTTTTTTTTTTTTCTCTCTCTCTCTCTCACACACACACACACACAGTGTAGCCAAGCCTAAAGGTGTTCACCTCTTGGGGTTACTATTGACAACAGTTGAATTGTGCTTCCCTGGTTGGGGTTCATCTCAGGTCACTCCTGCACCTTGCTTCATGATCTGGTGTGAAATTGAGGGCAATGCCTATAATACTACATTATTAATGATGTAAAAGAAACATGGATAAAAATATTTAAAAAATTTTTTTTACAGTAATACATATATTGATGAAATACTAGAAGCTGATTTTATATTTCAATCAGCTAGATAATGTGTTCTCTTGCATGACAGTTGGGCCAGTAAATCTGTGTTTTAGCTGAAAATATTTGGTCTTTGTGAATAATATTCACCCCTGAATTAAGTGCATTGACAAGGCAGGAGATTATGCTGAAAAATAAACATTTGCTGTATAAAATAATTTTTTTCATTAGTTATATCAACAAGTCGGCAACTTATGTTCATATTTGCAAGACAGATAATGTCAAAACCTACATTTTCCTGTTATTGTCTACCACAAAAAATACTTTTTTTTTTTCTAACATGTGATTGTGGAGATTTGAACTCTTAAATAATATCATCAATATTTTTCTTACCATGTATTTCCATGTATAAGGCAAACTATAGATAAGATGAGATCCAAAATCTAGGTAAATTTCCATGATTTTATCTGATATCTGTAGTATACATGGTTGTTTAAAAGCCTTGTTATTGTCATATAGGAATTGCGTGTAAACGAAATATTTGGTGAAAAATCTCATTCGTCAGTAACATTTTAAACACCTCGTAGAATGTAAAGTTCTCAAAGCAAACTTGTGCCAAATGGTTTTCCTGAATCCTTGATGACTTGGCTGTCCGAAAATGATAACATCAAGATGGAATAATGGAAACTGACCGTGAAAAACGCAATTATGCGCAACAAGTTTTCGATCAATCAGTAAAGTTTTGGACCTTTTTGGGTGATGTTATAGGATCCAGATGGCTATTGTTTGCACATGGAATTATTCACTGGTAATTAATCTTTGATTTGGCTGTGGAAAATGTCACTCGGCAGTTAGCATTAAGAAATTATGCCCAATTTTCTGAGAAAAATCACTTTTTTTTTTTTAGGAAAAAATATTTATTTTCACTTCAAAATAATATCGTTCAAACTTCATCCCTTTCTCTTTCATTTGGTGTGAAATCATTGAATAAAAGGAACGGCTAAATGGCCTGGCGATAGGAAATATGAAAGATATGTGTAAAAAAAAAAACAATGTCGTCTGCTAAGTGTTGTTGTCATCACCCGGGTTACGGGGGTGTTAAAAACAAAACACATCAAGCCATTGTTCAAACATCAAGCTCTACTAATGTTGACCCCCTTTTTTTTTTTCACTCTTTGCTCTTATCTGGGAGTGGTGGGTTTTATTACAACTTGTTCTAAACATTTATTGCAGGATGGCTGATCTTTGACCCAGAGATGTCAGTCAATTTGGTTTAATTTTCCTTATGCTGCTATTTTTTGGGGAAAAAAAAACAAACTTTTGGTTTCTTGTGGTCAGGAATTGCAGATAAATCTTTTGCCTTTTACTAAAGATTTTCGTGGCCAGGTGTCAATTTTTTTAACCCCTGGCAGTCATATAATTGAAAATTACCAATGGACTTTGTCCTCCTAGGAATGTTGATTTCCTTCAAAACTCTTTTTTATGCCTGAAATAGTTTGATTATGATTTAGGCTTTCTGATTTTCTCCCAAAAATGGTTAATTTCCCATTAATGGGCAAAATTTTTGTTTAGAACTAGAAAAAATGCAAAATTTTCACTATTTTTTCACATTTTACCCACTGAAAAAAAATTTGAGTCATTTACACCAGCCAATTTTACTTTTAAATGAAAGAATGTCTCCTTTGCTTTCAGAAAATACCTCGTTTCATGAGGTTCAGATCAAAAGTTTCCTTGATATTTGTTTAGGTGATGATAAAACAGTCATTTTTCAATATTTTACCCTTATAAAGTATGAAAATCCATTTCTTGAGAGAAAATAAGCTGTGACAAAAGATTTTTAACACTACAATGTTAATTAATTAATTAGGAATATAGACTGTATGTTATCTTGAATGTTATTTACCACTTCTATGAGAAATAATGGTTGGTGTGAATACACCCATAGCTCTACAAATCAAGAACGAAAAATTTGTTTATGTTACTTGTGCATGCTGAACTTTTGCAAACTGTTGCATAATCATCTCTTCAGTATTGCATTTTAATGTGAAATCAAGAAGTAAAAGTAGTTCTATTACATTTATAACTTAGTACATCATTATAATGTGAATTGCTTCAACTAGAAATATTTACATTGATAGTTACCATACCAAGGCAGTTGTTAACCTACCATCATCTATGGCACAAGCATACTAACCTACTTACCAGTGCTGATACACTATAGGATTTAAGGTTAGCTTTTTGTAACTTGTATTAGACAATCCCTTATTTTTGGGGTTAATTTTTAAGATTTAAAGGTTGCCTTATACACAGAAATATATGGTAGTTACCACTAGAAATTGCTACATAAGTTGACTGAAGCTTTAAATTAAATAAATTAGTATCATTAAAGTTTAAACTTATGTACATTCTTGGTAATGATTTTTTTTTCTCTATAGTGTCGTGGGACACATTTGTGTGTCTTACTATTTTTTTTTTTTTTAAGTAAGCAAAAACAATTGAAGTTAAAAAAAATCACTATGAATAGTTACATTGCTGTAGCTGTTTGTATTGCCTTACGTAAAACTAAAGAATGGCTGTGTGTGTATCAGAAGCAATATTCATTTTTTTTTTTTTTTTTTTTTTTTTTCAAGTAATGTTCATCCATTACAAGGCCCAAGGGCCACTTGAAGTAGAGGGTTACTGTGTGGAGTTTTATTAGAGTAAAAAAGGAAAAATAGCTAATTCTAGACTTGAAGAGGTTAAAGTACGGTATTGAAGGAACTTGAAACACAATCCTAAACAGGAAACAAGGGATAAACCTCTACTCCTGTTCAAAAAATGCCATGTAGCTACTACCATGTAGCAGTAAATGTATTAAATTATAAGGAATTCATTTCTATTCATAATAATTTTGTGTTTCTCATTTCAAAATAGCTTGAGTATGTTGTAAGAAGACAGATATCTTTTGGGATGGTTGTCTTCTCAACATTCTGCTAGAAGATTATAAATGAATTTTACTTGGTCATAACTAACTTAAGAGTTTTATATTTCTGTCATTGTATTACTTATATATTAGCATCTAATGGAAAATAATTTTATTTCTATTTTCAGTCTCACCTCTTTTTGTGGTTGAGTTCTTGCACCGCGTCTTTGACACATTTGAAGACTATTTTGCCGAGTGCACGGAGTCAACCATTAAAGAGCATTATGTGATCGTCTATGAAGTAAGTACAATTACTAATTACTCAATTTTTCAATTCATTGCTATTCAAATTGATTAAAATGTTTAATTTAAACCATTGCAGATTAAAAGTGCTTCAACATTAGTTTTTTAAATTATAATTTTTAATTTTTTAAAAATCTAATTCACTTCAAGCAAGGCAGTAAAGCCATGAAGACATAGAGGGTATAGAAGAGAATGAGAAAACAGAAACAATACTAAGGAGCAAGAACAAAAGAGTAATCAGGAAGATAGTAGATAGTGATTGACATTGCATTTTGATTTTTTGAAGATTAAAGTTGACTGGAAAGCATGGAACTGGAAGAGAGTTCCACAAGTGAGAAGTGTGAGAAAAGAAACTGTTGGCATGGAAATTATCCTTACATCTAGCCAACAACTGTAAATTGGTGAAACCTCATTGTCAGTCTAGTACCACACTTAAATTCATAAAGTTTAGGTATTACAGTGAAGAGCTCATCCAAATAATTACCATGAAAGTATTTATAGAAAAGACACAGAGAGGCCACTTTATGGCAGTGGGAAAGTGACTGAAACCAAGACAATAAGTCAGGACATATAAATGGTATCATCCCACAGACATTAAAATTAATTAAAAGTTTTTGTTTGATTTATTGTTGTAATTGTTTTCGGATTGCTTAAGCTTCATAAAAAAAAAAAAAAGACAATATATATCCTTTTCAGTTTATTATTAAAGATATATTTTCTTGGGAGATTCAATTGACCATTTTGACATGTTTAGTGCTTGCTGTAGTAAATAGTATTATTTGAGATTTTGTTTTTCAACAGTATTTAGTAAATTTTTGTGTAGTTGAGTATTGACATAGCATCCATGGCATTATAGGGAGAGCTGGTGGGGCTGCCCATCCTTTTTTTCTGGATCTTAGAACAAAACATAAGATTAAATTTGTCTTCTTGACCTCAATCTATGACAGTCCCATTGAGATGTTTGTCTAAACTTTTTATTGCCATTAATTTTCAAAATAAGTCATAAAACATCATTTTGTGTTTGATTTCAAAAAAATTTTCTTCTAAAATTTTTGTAGAAGATTTACATGCAGAAAAAGACTATACTTTAATTCCAGAAAATAAATATGAATGAACAACAAAAAATGAGTATTTAAAATCAAAGGAGTAATGTTTACAATAGGCTATTATATATTTAATAAAAATGTTTATTTCATGAAAGGATCAAATGCAAAAAAAATATAGAATTGACTTTTATTTTGTGGTGTTGTGTCTGTTTAGTCTCTTCAGTTCATTCAGGTTTATCTTTCATATTGACAAAATTCCAAGATCTAAATATTAAATGCCTTCTAAATTTATAAAGATATTGAAGTTGAGATTCATTTGGATAATTGTAATAGTTTTCAGCATTAATATATTGTAAATTTTTCCACAACAATAATGTAATGTGGCAGTAACCAAAAATAAACACGTTTTTCTTTGGTTATATTGTATAATTTAATATTTTCAACTTTTAATTCCTTAAATTGTTCTTGGACATTAGATGTCTTCTTTTTCTCTTTGTAGCTTCTTGATGAAATGCTGGACAATGGTTTCCCATTGGCAGTAGAATCCAATGTTCTCAAGGAGTTGATTAAACCTCCTAATTTACTGAGAACCATTACAGACACTGTCACTGGTAAATCTACCGGGTGAGTACAAGAGACCTTGTTAGGAATTTTAGTGACTTGAATCTTAAATCTATGAAATATTAAACTAATGATTTTGCTTTAAAAAATAGGTAAATTTTTCTGAAATTTTATTCAATAAGTTTGCACAAATAATACATAAATTTGTTGAGATCTACAAACATAAGAGATTTAAAAAATTTAAAAGTTTTTTTCATAAAATTTATTTAAATGTATAATTTTCTTTGTTTAGGAATAAAAACAGTAGAATTATTAATTTTTGATTAATACTTCTTTCAATTACACTGGCTTATCATCTTACATGCACACAATGGTTGCCCATTCATTGAACAAAGATGGCCACCAAATGGGCCACAGTAGATTAGGTATCTACATGGTTGTTTATAGTAATTATTAGTTTGCACAACACTGCGGACTCTCAACACTAGACAAACTTGATCCAATAACAAGAGCCGGTGAAGATAATTGGAGACTACCTGTGCTGTATAAGGCACTGGTGAATCATATCAGAGCAATATGAACTCTGCCATTGCTTGCAGTACTGGGTGTTTCAAAGTCACCCATCTAGTATTGACCAGGCTTGATACTGCTTAATTTCAGTGATCAAATGGGAACTGGTGCCTTCAGCATGATTGACCATAAGCAAGTGTTTTATAATGCATATGTTACACTATTTTTGTTTATAGCTAAGCTTGTAGACCAGATACACCTTTCAGATTGTGCTTATATAATCCCAAAATATATTTTCATAAATTGTATAATTTCAGTTCAACTTGGATACAAAACATAAATTTTAGCAATGATCACAGACTTTTTAAGAAAATTTCAAGATGTATTGCAATAATTTAAATATCTTTTGAAGTTTTAATTTTGGTTTTAATTGCATGAAAATAATGAAGTTAGTGGAAAAAAAATAAAAGAAAATACATTTGCTTATTTAAAGCAAGTTTTAGACTGTTTTTAGTGTTAATATTTGTCATCCAAAAATAACTTACTATACTGTATTTGATGTCTAGGAACAGAAAATATTCAAACCCTAATTAAAAAATCTAAAAATAAAGTAGCTGTTCTAGAACTATGTAGGATTCAATGAAAATTAGCTAATTTATTGATTACTTAATTGAATTTTGAAAAAATATCATTTATCTTTTTACTTAAAATGTGTTGAAAAATTCACATTTATTTATGTAGTGTCTATTTGAACAGTGTCAGTGGAATACTGCCAACAGGCCAGTTGTCTAACATTCCCTGGAGAAGGACGGGCGTAAAGTACACAAACAATGAGGCTTACTTTGATGTCATTGAGGAAATTGATGCAATTCTTGATAAATCTGGGGCTACAGTATTTGCTGAAGTCCAAGGCTATGTAAGTATTTTCATTATTCACTTTTCTGATTTTTGTATGTTTTGATTACAGCTTGGAAGAAGTTAAAAAGAATTAAATGTTTTTTATTTATCATCATATATTGGTTTTCAAAACATTTTACATAAATAAAATATATTTTGAAATAATTTTTATTGGATCTTGTATTTTTCATTAGAAATATGTCCCATCTTTGCATATACTTTAGGTATCTCAAACCAGCCTAGTTTATACTGCAAAAATAGTGAAATTTCCTTCAAGTTCAACTGGCAATATTTTGAGTATTTTTAAGGTTATTTTGATAAAATTAGTATGAAAAAAAAATTAATATTTTCTCTTGTGTGATAATTACTTTTTATTCCAAGTCTCTTTTAAATGAGGACACATTTCAGCACTTTTTCCACATTTTAAAATCAAAGAATTTTATGCTTATGTTTTGAAATTTGTTGCTCTCTGAATTGTGTGTTCCTATGCATATCAAAATAGTTCCATACTACTTGTCAATTTGGTGGGCTTAAAATAAAATTTGAGGTTATTTTTCACAAAAAATTTCCAAGTTGAAAACCTCAGTGGATAAAATACCAGAGAAATCTACTTCTTAAAAACGAAAATTACACCTTACAGAGCAATGTTTTTTCTTTTAATAATTAAATGAAGTTTAGTAAGGAATGTATTATATATTCCTTACTAAAGTTCATTTAATCTGGTAGAAAAATATATATCCTTTGGTATGATTGGAAAGTACAAAAGGTAATTTCTACAACAGTAAGTGTTTTGAAAACTTATATATAAAAAAAACTGAAAATAGAAAATATGATGTTTATTTATCAGCAATGGTGGTTGGCTATTTTAAATGTTGGTATTTTTTTTATTTTTTTTTATTTTTTTATTTTTTTTTTAAGTGAATCAAAATTTCAAGTATATTTTCATTTTCTAATTGACAGATTGATTGTTTGATTAAACTGAGTGGAATGCCTGACTTGACACTGTCATTTATGAACCCCCGACTGCTGGATGATGTCAGTTTTCATCCATGTGTGCGCTTCAAGAGATGGGAAGTAAGTTATCATTTCTCTGCTTTATGGATTTGAAGATTGTATTTATTATTTCAATCCAGTAGAAATTGTTAAAATTCCTTTAGTAACATATTTGTGAACTAGGTGATTTTTTTAAAAATATTTGAAATTTTGTTGTACTTTATTTTTTATTTATAGAACTCCAGTTTTAGTTTTTTTTTTTTTTCTATTTGTGCTCTTTTAGCTCAAATGTGATAAGCTAACATCACGTCTTGTAATAATAGAATGGAGATAGCGTAAATGTAATTAAAGAATGAAAAATATGTGCTGATATGTGATAAGTATTTAACAAAAGCAGAGCAAAAACAAAGCTCATTATTATAGTCTGTTTATTACTAATTATATCTTTATACTTTGTCATTGATAAAAATGTTGCTAGTATTACACAAACCCTAACAATTATGATAAATATATCTAGCATTTGTTGGTGATTATCAATTTTATTTTGAAAACATTGCCTTGTATAATAAAGCCATTTATAGTATTTACTATAAGGAATTATTGATTATGATTCAGTGTTTGGGATAAAATTCCTGGTAATAGATTGGAGTGGCTCAAATCAGTGAAGTTAATTTAATTTGATTGCGTTTTGGACTTTACATGAATAATAAATAAAGAGAACACTATTTGCTTTTTTTATGACAGAAATGTCAATCATAATTGTATATCAGCTATGTTTACAGCAATTGGATACACAGCTCTTTATAATTAAACATCATTAATTTAGGATGAATGGACCAAGTAAAATTGCAATGTGGGTGTCAGTTAAAATTTTAAATTTTCTGATATTTGGATAAATTAAAAGGATTCTTAATGATACAAATTTGTTATATTGAGATAGTTGATGTATCTCGGAATTAATTTATCATATTTTTTTATGTTATGCACTTACTGAATTGGACATGGAATAATTTCCCTGATTATTCAATGAAAATATTAAATATTTCATGATAAAAATACCTTTTCTAACATAAGTAATAATGAATAATGGTCTTTTTGGTGAAATTTTAGACAAAAGACATTTTGAATGTTTTCATATAAAATACAATAAATGATTATTACATATAATTCATATTTTGAAATAAACTCTTTTATACCTCACAGAGTGAACGGGTGTTGTCCTTTGTGCCTCCCGATGGGAATTTCCGCTTGATATCCTATCACATAGGAGCCCAAAAGTAAGAGAATCTTTTTGTTTTATAGTGATGTGATCAACTGTCCATTGCAATTCTGAATACACTTTAAAGAAATTTGTATATTGCACTGAACAGTTTTTTTTTTTAATCCTGAAAATGTAACTATTCTATAGTCATTGTTTCTGTTATGCGTGAAAAATCTATATATCATGAAAGTAGAATTTTTTTCTTTTATTTCTCAGACACACATATATGATTACATGTCATGTCATTACCTACTTCATGTTATATATAAAAATACTTAGTGGAATCTGAAAGTTTATTTGCTGAATAATGGCAAAATCTGTGTTGATGTGAACCAATAGCAGCCATTTGTACAGAATGTGCTGAATTTTGAAGTATTAAAGCCATGTTGTGAGTTTGAAGCTTTAAAAAGAGAGATGTTTAATAACTTCTGAGCATGCAAAAGGCAAAAAAAAAATGACAATGCTGGAAACTGCAAAATTGATTGACAGGTATCATCAACAAACTGAAGAAATTAATTGAAGATCCTGGATGACACCAATGCAGATCAGATAAAAGTAAATTGAAGACTTGCCAATCTGTATCTCGTACCAAAGTGAGAGAAGTTAGTTATAAGTAAATCTGTCTTTTGTATTGTAGCAGTGAGGAATTGTTGGAAAATAAACAATGACTGCTATTTCAGCCCTTCTTCTTTTCACTAAGGAATGTTGTGCTACTTTTGAGCCAGAATGATCGATCAACTGCTGGGTGACTATTGGCAATAACTCTCCTTACATATTAAGATATCAACAAAGTGGATGTTGTGTGATGTCTTTTATGTGGTGAAGTGTTGGGTTCATGAGGATTTTCAGATGTTAAGATGATAGCACAGTCAAAAATTGATTTATGAAGACAAACATAGAACCATGGTTCAAGAAGCTATCTACTTTTAAAAAGATGTTTTAAAGATATGCAAACTGTTTCATCATATTTGGCAAAGAAAACAAATGAAGATCAGAGTAAAATGGGGATCACTGACACTTGCTTGATGAACTACTTGTTTGCTCAATCTTACCTTGGCTGAAGAGAGAGGGGTTATACAACAGCTCACAAATTCAATGCACGAACAAACTTCTAAAATTAGTTTCAGAACATGGCATATACATTTTGCATTAATGTTGTTCTTATGACTTTATTGTTATCACATTGGCACTGGTTTTCATTTTTTTTTGTCTTTGTAAATTTTGTGCATATTCTAAAATTATAATTCTTTTTTTCTTACAAAATAATGCTTCTTGGAGTTTCATAACCTGGCTAATAATGTGAAATGTTTAAAATTTGATAAAATTCATAAAAAATTGTGATATGTAATATAGTATAAATTGTACATGTTATATGAAATATTCTGCATATTAATAGTTTAAATATTTCCATAAAATATCTACAGTAGGAAAGAAAATGCATAATAATGTGAGATATAGTGTTTTTATATATATATATATATATATATATATATATATATATATAGGTGTCAAAAAATGTTAAATTTTTTTATATAAAAAGATGCAAGTGTCTGACTGATTGGATTATAAAATCCACATTCCACTGGTTAATAAGTTTCTAAAATCAAAAACATATAATTCTTCATTGAAAGATTGACAAGCATCCAAAATTTCCTATTGTACATTCCATTAGTCTAGTACAGCTTTTCTCAACCTTTTAGGAACCTTTGAAATAATCTGCATGTTTTAAGGAGTATAAAAAACAAAGTATATCCAATAATTTACATGTATTATCTAAAAGTAATTGTCAGTAGTCTACAGTGTGCACAAAGATGTTTTTTTTTCTATATATTCATTTTTTGCTCTCTTTCATATAAAAAAATAATGATAAAATAAAAGTCAGTTTCCTTGAAAAAAGTATTGATAGCTTAATAGATTTTATATAATTATCTAAAAGATATAAGGACTCAAAAAGGCAAACAAAATTATTAAATATGAAATGCAAAGAAAAACATAATTTTCTAAAGATAGTCTTGCTGAATTAAAAGTGACTTTGGAAATTTATTAGCAATATGAACAAAAATACAAGTGAAGACAATACAATTTTTAACACTAATTTCTATATAAATTATGAATTTTACCCATTTAGTGTGAAACTTGTGCTTGTTTATTTGTGCTCAGACACTTAATTTGGTGTTGAACATTAATTAAAATACACAATTTTTATTTTCCACTAAAATGATGTGATTTCTGTCTTTGCTCTTGATGTATGTTAAACACATGTAAGAAGTTAAAAACTACAATATGTCCATTGTTCTTCAACAAAAACCCAGAACTTATCCAAAGACAAATTAGTAAATCTCATCTTGGTCATATCGCAGTTCTTCTCCTTGAAAGATTTCAAGCTGGACATTGTGTTAAGAATAAAGATCTCTCACCCATTCATATATTTCTGTTGAAAGAGGAGAAAAATAATATTTGATCAGTATCTGATTCACTGTTAGAAGCATCCACATATGAAGAGCTAGGATCCTTTAACACCTTTTCTCTTCAAAGATTTCCATATTGAACCATCAAACATTTGTGCAAAATAGACAAGTAAAGATATAAAGCATGAATGGCATAATGATATGTAATTAATAATAGATGTAAAGGTTGGAATCAGCTGAATTTTTAAAAAAATTATGGCAAGTGTCAAAAATTCTTCTTTTTTTATTTATTTTAATTTTTTTTCTTAGTTAAATATTTTTGTGTTTCTAGTGTCAAATGTCACCAAAACAGGGATTGCTAGTTATTATATAAAAATATCTTGAGAGATTTTGAAAAAGGTATTGTTTTTTTTTTTTTCTTTATGTATAAAATTAAATTTTTTTTTTGCTGAACTCCTAGCAACCTCTGATTGGAATCCTGGTTGAGAAAAGCTGATCTGATGAATGGGAAATTCTAAAACATTTATTAATATTCACAGCTTTGTAAAGGAGAGAAAAAAATAATCAAACATTGCTTCTTCTTCTTTCCAAATTATACACCTAAAACTGTAGAATAGATTGGTAGATACATTGTAGTGACAATAACTCAAGCAGTTAAGTTGTCCAAACAAAGCATGGAATATTTATTATTCTTCTTCTCAAAATAAAAGAAAATTGATCAATATATTCATAACCCCAACAGACTATCATTTACTCTTTTTAATTAAGATGATAATTTTACAATGTTTAGATGCTATCAAATCCCAATATTTAAAATACAGATATCAAAATGATGGGGGTAAATATAAAAATCCTATATTGCTTTGTGTTTCAGATTTTTTTTTTTTTCTTGCATGTTATTTTCATATGTCTATTTTTGTTATATTCATTGCCTTCTTTACAGAGATTTTAATATTTGGTAAGTGCACTTACCCCTCTTATAATTTTTGTCCCTAATTTTCCATCTAACCCTCCACTTTAATTCATTCCCCCCATTCATCTCCCTGTTCAGTTATCCACTTAGACAACATTCCTATAACAATTTCCTATCTTAAATGACGATGCAAATGCTTACTGTTCTTTTACATTTTTTTTTTTCTTCTTAATTCTTTCATATCCTGCTTTTTTTGGTTTCGGTCATAAACATTATCCAAATAAAATCCTATTAGCAACTGCATTACAATAACCTGTTTAGATTACCCTTATCATTAAAAGAAAAAAGCTTTTTCTAACTCCAAGCATAAGTCCATTAAGTGACTCATTAAATACTGATTAAAATCCATCATCTTGCTGTTAATACTTTCATAATTTTTCAAATATTGATTAGTTTGAAAATTAATGCAAAAGTAATAAATATTGAGAAACAAAATTAAAAAAAAAAATAAATTTGTTTTCAGAATTATAGTTTGTTTCTTTTAAGTGTTATTACAAAACAAATTCCCTCCAAGTTGATATGTATTGAATATGTAAACTCTCGCTTATTATCTATCAGTAAAACTGTTGAACATGTCATTACTTGTATAGAAGAATGGCAGGGTCCAATAGTAATTTGTTATTGCTTGATTGTTTTTATATATTACTGGAAAATAAAATAGTACTAATCATTTACCAATTCTGAAAAGAAAAAAATATTTGTTTTCTGAATGTTTATTAATATCAGATTCAATGTTACATAGTATAAATATTGTGCAGTCCTCCACAAACAACTCTTTGTAATATATTCATCACTGAATATGTTGCAATTTTACAAGTCAGTTTAGATAAAACATTAAAATATTGGAAATGAGCTGTAAGTTCATCTCTTGCTACGTTCAATGATTGGACAAACAAATTTGCTGTTGTCTCCAGCATAGAACAAGAGGAGATTCTTCTGTCAGTCTATGCTGGAGACAATAGTAGACAGAAAAAAAAAAAGATTTTTCCCTTATTTCTTCAGCATATTATTTTTAGTTAAATATAAACTAAATAGTAAATATTTTTGATAATTCTTTTTCCAATGTTTCTTAGCTTTTTTCTTATTTTGCAGTAAAACATTTAAATAAACAATTGTTTAAATATAATAATATAATAATTACTGTAAATGCATTTTTATATTTTCTAAAAATCATCTCCTTATATTTACTTATAAGTACTTTATTTGCATAGAATTTAGCATCTTATTTCATTTCATATCTCTAATATTATTAGTGTTTTTTTTTCTTTCTTTGTAGTATGGTAGCCATTCCAGTGTATGTACGCCACACTATATCTTTTCGAGAAGGTGCAGCTGGGCGGTTTGATGTTACCATTGGGCCTAAACAGACAATGGGAAAAACAGTGAGTTAATGTTATTATCTTGGAAGAATTTTGAAGAGACCAAGTTTGTTACTGCATGAGGAGTTCCCAAAGAATTTAAATAAGAATATGTATATATTTTATTTTAGCTTCAGATAATGTAAAACTACTCCACCATACCTCTTCCTCATCTCCTTAGTGTCATTCACTTCTTTCTTCTCTTTATCTTTCTGTCTCGATTGTTGATTGGCCAAAATCTCCTACATTAAAGCCATGTGATTAGTTGGAGGTGTGGTGGCATGTATGTACCATGATGTTTGCTGCTATGCCTCAAATCTTTCAAGTATTCCAATTTTCTTTAAAACCTCCACACTGTTCATATTCTCTATCTTTCTGTATTCTTGACTTTTATCAGTAGACCCACATTGCTGTTGCTTCAAACACTGGGTTTTTCTTACTATCACCAAAGTTAAGCTCAGTACCTAGATGGGTGACCACTTAGGAACATCAGGTGCTGTAATCTTCGATGTGTGGGTGCTGTAATCTTCGATGTGTGGGTGCTGTAATGGATGATGGCTTAGAATTGGAAATCAGAGAAACAAGTTCTAATTCCAGTTGGGTCTATTATATTCACTTACATGCAAATACCATTGGGAAAGATATGAATCCACCTCTTCTCCTCCATCTATGAGTTAATTAGTAGGATTTGTATCAGTACATCATTATTATTATCTAAAAAAAAAATTGTTACAATTTAAAAATATTTTTTGGTTTTAAATAACCTGCAAAAAAAAAAATCTGTTTCTTAAAGGCTCTTCTTCAACTGAAAGGAGATTGATTAGTATTCACCCCCATATTAGATATAGGCTAAATAAATCTGGTGACAATATTCATCCTTGTCTTAATCCTTTTTCTATTCACTAAACTCATTTGCTATCTGTATGCAAGCTGTTTGTTCCCAATAAATGTTATGGATTACTCAAATATCTTTCTTGTGTAAATCAAGCTTTTCTAGTATTTCAAGTAACTCTATAAACTATTAAATGTTTTCATATAATCTATGAAACAGGTATACATCCTTCTGCATTTCTATTACTTACTTTTATAGATATTCTGATCATAAAAATAGCATTTCTTGTTCTCTCGTCTTGAACAACACTACATTGTTCTTTTTCCAGTGTTATTCTATTCTGAGTGCTATTCATTAGAATCCTAATAAGTTTAGTTATGTGGCTCATCAGTTTGATTCTTTGATAGTTTTAGCATTCATTTGCATCTGGTTTCTTTGACATCGCTATGAAGATAGATCTATTGAGAACTTTTACGATTTCACTGCTGTCACATATTTTATTTATCATTTTGGATCAATAAGATCCCAGTGTCATCTAAGGCTAGCATCATCTCTATTACAATCTTATCTGGTTTTTCTGCTTTTTTTTTTCTGTCCATTTTGGCCAATGCCAATCTTAACTCAGATTTTAATACCATGTGTTTTTTCTATGTTTTTTTTTTTTTTTAAAATTTATTTTTATTATAGATTTCTTTCCTCATCAAAGCACTGTTCAATGTATACCTTCCATCTTTTGTAATATTTTTTTCTGCTTTCTTAGACTTTATGCATCCTGTCAAAAAGCACATTTTTCTATCTTGCTATTTCTTTTATCTCTTATTCTTGACCCATTCATCTTTTGATTGCTTTCAGCATGATAATTTTTTTTAATTAAAATAAATTCCCCAGGATAAATATTTCATTGAAAAAGAAAGCTTTATTTTAGAAAGTAAGTTAGGAAAGGATTTTTTTTTTTTTGTTCACTATAAACATTTTTTAATTTATCCCTTCTCTCTTGACAGCTTTATGTTTTAAACTATTTTATGTCAAAAAAGTTGTCTTAATGATAGAAACTGTGTAAGATGACTTGGTGAAACTTTTAGATAGGTCATCTTTAATAGAGCAGATTATTTAATGAGAATGAGTTTTTCAAAGATTTATTTGAAATGGACAATTTGTTAT
The DNA here is from genome assembly GCA_903632075.3 of Acanthosepion pharaonis. Classification (NCBI taxonomy): domain Eukaryota; kingdom Metazoa; phylum Mollusca; class Cephalopoda; order Sepiida; family Sepiidae; genus Acanthosepion; species Acanthosepion pharaonis. The sequence goes on along the minus strand of CAHIKZ030000824.1, from coordinate 790,859 downwards.
TCTAACAAATTTAATTGTAACTGAGATTAAATTTGAAAATAATGCAACTGAATCTTTATCAGTTCAAAATTCATTTTCTAAATTTTCCAATGAATCAATTTTTTTTCTTAAGTTATACCTGATTTTTTCTTTATTATTTTCTTCATTTAATACTATTTGGCTCTGATCAAAAATTGGTCAGAAAATCTAAGAAAATGTCATGTGTTCTAGATCAGCAGTCAACAACGTTTTGAACTTTTTTGACCACTAAAGGTATAATTTTAAAATTGGTGGATCACTATTATTTTGATTCACTGGTTGGCGACTACTGTTCTAGATTATTAATTTTCTATTTATAAATATTTTTCTCTTTTCAGTTCATATTTGACAGTTAATTCTTTTGAGTTACAATTGAATATTTGAATTTGTCAAACATTTTTCACTAATTTTTCTCTTTGCTTCTTTTTCCTTTTAAGATTGAAAATGTTGTATTAGAAGTCCCATTTCCCAAATCCATCCTGAATGTTACTCTTACTCCAAACCAAGGAAAATACTCCTTTGATCCAGTAACAAAAGTCATGACTTGGGATGTCGGCAGAATTGATCCCACAAAGCTCCCCAACATTAAAGGGACTGTAAGTACTTAACATGAATTTTATGCTTCCCATACTGTGAAGATCACTCAAAACCTGATACCTGCTGTATTTTTTATTTTTTTTTTTTATTACAACAGATTTTATAGTAGCAACACAAGCATACCAAAATGATTGCAAAAGGCTCTGGATTCCAAATCTAGCCCCAACATAGTCACCTTCCTTCTACCTCATGTTATTCCAAATTTGAATGAGGAAATGTATACCAGCATTGTAGATACTTCTTTGTGGCTTATTTTTTTCATCTCCTTATCATTGGAGAACTGCTGTACTGAGTTCCTTTTTCATAGACCAAAGCAGATGAAAGTCTGTAGCATCACAGTAAAGATTGTAGAGTAGATGAGGCAAGGTTATTATGCTGTGCACTGTGATTGCTTATCTTTAAGCTGCTGTGTAGCATTGCATTATGACATTATGACATTGTAGAAGAACATCACTTATCTTCAATTGTTACTTCTTCTGAATTTTGACAATCTACTTTCATAAGAATCAGAGCTAATATTGATACCAGTGGGCATAAACACTTTATTCTGACCCCCCCTACCCCCAAAAAGCTGGCCATCATTTTTTCAACAGAATGTTCTGTTACTCCTTTAAACTTCTTTCTGATTAATGCTATTCCTTTAATCTTTGTTTGCCCTTTGGCTCATCATTGTGAACACAGGACTCATCTGACATGACTCCTCAGTTTAGGAATATGCTATCCATGTTGTGCAGTTCCAGAAGATTTTTGGTAACAACTGATTTCTGCTCCTTTATGGAACCTGTCAATTTTCTAACCCATTTTGTACCTGAGCTTTGAATAAACAAGACTGCATTAAACTGCAGCACTATCATGATTCACCTGAAGACGTTTACAGACTTTTGCAACAGTGATTCTTCTGTAACATGTAATGAAAGCATCAGCCTCTTTGACCTTATCCTCGTTTACAACAGTATCTGGCATGCCACTGCAAAGCCTTTTTACTATGATCAATTTTTCTTTTCTCTCTAGGATTGTCATTTGTTTAACTTCCTTACTGGGTGTACATAAATATTTACTAATTTCCTGTGAATGTCCCAAAAAGATAATTTTTATGATAGCGCTTTGTTTTATAAATGAATCCTGATTGTTTTTATTAATTTAATTTGAAAGTGGATATTATAAAATTTTCTATAGATGTAAAAGGTATGAGTTAGTCCCATTTGTGGACAATTCTTAAACCTTTTGTGTAATTGGTTAGATCTTGTAAAATAATACATTTTCAAAGATCAGCAAAGAATATGTTCAAGAATAATGTTGGGTGATGCTATTAAAATTTATTTTCCTTGTTCACTATTGTAATTTAAGTTTCAAGTGAAAATTAAGCTTTGTAATTTATAATTCTTTTTATGTTAATATTTACGGTTACAAGAGTAAATTATTTTAATTATCTCCCTTGAACAAATTCATTATTTTAATTACATTGAGTGAAGGAGCAATAACTGTTGATATCTGAAATATCGTGTTTACAATTTTTCATACCATGGACAAAACATTGTATTCAAATCACTAGATATGTTACCAATTTCTGAAAATTGAACACATGACAAATCAAATGATTGTAGGCAGTTTTGCACTTGTCATTGAATAGTACAATTTTAGATGTGCAAATTTTCTTGAGAAATTTAATTTGTACTATTTCTAAAGAAATTCATTAATCTTGAAGCTATTTGGTACATCCAATCAGGTTTAAGGAGCGAAACAGTTTATGTATGCTTTTTATTCCATTGATGAAAAACAATTAATTTTACTACTTTTGTGTTTTATAATGTTTTTCTTTTTTAAGATATCATTTATTTTTATTTTTACAGATTAATTTACAAACAGGTTCACCAGTTCCAGAGTCTAACCCTACAATGTCAGTAAGTACCTTGCACTGTTGAAAAAAAAAAAATGAGTGTGTGCTGAAAAATTCTTGACCTGAGTTACTTACCAAAATGATTGCATATGAAAATTTTAAAAAATCCTTTCTTGGTTGGATTGTGTGCTTTTCAGAACTATATCATAAGTGTGTGTGTGTGTGTGTGTGTTTTATTTTTTTTCTTTTGATGATTAGTTTCTATCTTTTAATTTTTTTTTCTTAATCTTGGCAATCATTGTAATGCAGAAATGAATTTTATCAGAATAACTAATATGTTGTAATTAAGTCATTAAACATAATTTCTAGATAGAAACATTTTTACAAAGTTTTTCATTGCTTCTTTTTTTATTTATTCAATAATTTTTCACATAGTGAATTAGTTGACCAAATTCAACTGAATATGTGAGCATTTAGGAAAGATGAAATCTATCCTTTTGTTGAGACCATGATTTAAACCACTGTATTACAAACAGGAAATTTAAGTCAGTAGTTTGATGTACATCTACTAAAATAATGATCACTTTACAGATAATGCTGGGTTAAACTTGAATTTTAACAATATGTTTGTAGCTTTTAAGGTATATAAAAATACCTTTAGAAACAGATCATTAGATCAGTTCTTGGTTGGTAAGATAGAATACCCTTTTGTCACATACCACCAGGAAGAACTTTCTTTTGTTAAATACATTCATGTATTTCTATAAAATATCTATGTATATACATATAGTAAATATACATTTCTTTTGAAATGAATATGTCTATAGTAGAAATTGCCTTGATTATAAATGGTGGAACCATTATCTTTTAATTCTTCATGTGCTATAAAATAGCTTGAGGTAAGCCAAAGAATCTCCTGCTTCTTTGATTAGTGCATTTCTATTTTTTTTTCTCCCTTGTTATTTTACTCTTTGTCATGTTTGGGTTTCTCTTCCTTAGGTGCAGTTCTCCATCAGCCAGTGGGCCATATCTGGTGTCAAAGTCAACCGACTAGATATGTATGGAGAGGTAGGTGATGTTAGTGGATTTGTTACATTTGTAACATTTGGTCTTTACTACCCTCAACCTGTCTTTAATCTTCCATCAAAATATGTTGATTTTGGATAGAAAAGTATTTGATAAGAATTAAAAGAAAATACTCTTCAATATTATTTATATTTTGCCAATGTTGCAAATAGGTTTCCATACCCTTTTTATTTACAATATTCAAGTTGTTGAAGAATTTTATTATGTGAGTTTGAAAAAGAAGAAATGATTTAAATACTTTAGCATTTTATATAAAATAACAGTAAAATGTTAAATTTATTTTTCATGGATTTTATTTTAAAAAATTATTTCTAGTTCTTAATAAAAATAATATTTTGGATAGACATATATATATATATATATATATAATTTTTTTTTTTTTTTTTTTTTTTTAAAGAAAATCATGATGTTAAAGGCTCTTAATTGAAATGTATCTTTCTTCATTCCCTTCAGTTGATAGTATTAATCTTTGAAGATGAGTTACTTTAGATGTTAATGAAAATATTTTCATGCTAAGATATTTCTCTACTTAACTCACTGCTATTAACAGATGCTTTTATGTGTACATTACTAATGCTTCTTATCATATTTAAGTTAGTAGATTTTTAATTTAATTCTCCACTTTTTTTTTTTTGAACATTTAAATGATGTAAAAAATAATATTTTCTTCTGAGAAGCAAACATAGATTTGTTATCTTTTCTGTTTCTTATATCTTGAGTGGTCTTATTTTTGATAACTTGTAGGCTTTTTGATATTTGAGATTCTAAAATTATCATGACACTAACCTTGAATTTAACACTAATTTTAGATTTGTGTTTATACCTGAAATTACTTAAATGCAGCCAGTTGTGGATCATATAAATTATTATCTCTGTCCCATAATAGTTGTTACACTTGCATGCACATTTCATACACTAAATGTAATATGGAACAGATAATAGTGGGTGCAACTATGTTATATGGTCTACCATGGTATCAAACACTATAGCATGTGATCTACCTCATTTACTACTATAGTATTCAGTCTACCAAGCTATCTAACACTATAGTGTATTTAGCAGATTGTTCTCAGGCCAGGGGATTCTGATTTGGGAGTTCCTTTTCCTTCCTTTTATATGGACAGGACACATGAGAGGTGAGGTGATAGTAGAATTCATCATGGTAGATAGCATGAGAGGTGAGGTCACGGTATAATTCATAGCATGGTACACCACATACTATAGTAGTAAATGAGGTAGACCGCATACTATAGTAGCACCTAATAGTGTTTAATTACTGAATTTATATTTATAATAGTTTTTTTTTTATTATTCTTAATTCTGTTGAAAAGCAATTCAATAAAGGAATAAACAGATTGAGCATTTGATGTCTTTTTGTAGATTTTAGTATCCTTAATTTTGCTGCAAGTTATAAATTGTTAGGTTTTACTTGATAGCAAATACATTTTTAGTCAGTAGTTTAATGTATTAAAAGAACTATGATCATTGTTCATCTCTGCATTGCTTTGGGATTTAAATCTAAATATGGGTCAATGTCAAGGTTTATTATGAAAATAATTTCTATGCACTGAATATAGGAAAAGAAAATAGAAACTTCTATCAACAGCTGTTACTGCTTAACAAATATTATTTCATTCTTCATTGCTGTCTACTTTTTTGTTTTAATGTGTTCAGCTTTATTTTATGTAAATGTTTTTATTGTAGAAGTTTTGTTTTCTTTAGTTGACAAGTTGCCCGTCTGTTGCATTCATATTACAGGGAACAGTTTGAATAATGCTGGATAATTTAATAAAAAAATATAATTAGCTAATATTGTACAATTTTTGTTTGCAGTTGAATTTGAAGCTTGTTCTTGGTTTTTTTTTTTTTTTTTTTAAATTTTTTTTTGTTTGTTTTTTAAGTTTGTTAAAACTGTTCCTTGTCTGCCTTTGCCTCCTCTTCATTGTTTTTCCACTCGTCCCATCATTCACGTTTAAAGTTAAAAAAAGCCAAAACTTTCATATTAATGTTTTGTAGTTTCTTCTTTTTAATTTTATTTTTGGTATCAATTTTTTAAAATTTTTTTTTTCTTTTGCTAAAATTTTTTTCTTTCATTTCTTTATGTTCCTGTATCGTTTATTGATTCAGTTTTGAAGGCCTGACAATTTCCCTCTCTTTTTATTATACTTCTTTGAATTTGTGAAATTCAGTATGTCTTTCATTATCTCCTCAGCTTGTTCTTTTTTGTGATAAAACAGTGTTTATCATGATGTCAAGCAACTTTCTGAGACCACTGATTACTGAGCAGCCTATTTTTTAATTTTCTTTGTACTCCACATCTTTTTTTATAGTTTTAGTGTAAATTATAAAGTGTTATATATTTTAGATAAATCTTTTTTTTAAACACTCATATATTAGTACAATGCATGCATTACAATGTATAACTATTGTGGAAAATGTTAATTGGTTTTTTGTGTATTCACTGCCCATTTGTCTATTTTCACTCTGTAGCTGAGAAAGTAATTAATTTAATCTATAAACAATCTTGGGTATTGAACTAAACTAGAATTTCTAGACTATTAGTCCAGAAATTTTAGTTCAAATATTTTGGGATATTTTCCTTTTCTGTGATCTCGGTGTTGTGTTTTTATTTTTTTATGCGCAGTTCAAATTAAGAAGTTACATTGTTTCAATCTTTAGCTCAGATCAATAATCTGCTTATGTTCATCACTTATATAATTATGCCATTTTTTAAGTTTTATAGAGACAATATGAATTCATACTGTACATCAGGGGATCTCAACCAAGGGGTTATCCCAGAGTTTCAGGAGGGGGGTGTTTTTTTTTTTTCATTTTTTTTTATTTACAGAATTTGAAGTCTTTCATTAATATTTTTTTTTTTTTTTTTTTTAAAACAAAAAAAACTCCTTTTTAAAAAAAAATTCATATATATGTACTAATATGGCAAAGAATGAAGATTTTTAATAATATTTGCATATTATTTGGAATGCATCTTGGAAAGGAGGGAATGCCATTCTGACATGTTGAAAAGGGTGCATTGACCCAAAAAAGGTTGAGGACCATTGTTGTACATGATTATGTTAAGTACTATTTGATAGGATGGTGCTAAATTTGTTGCATTTTACTTAATGGTAAATATTTCTTATTTTTGGCTGATATGGTGACTATTATCCACTGCTTTCACTTTTGGAAACATTTTTTTATTAAATTTTCTTTTGAAACATATTTATCATTTTAGTCATTGAAACTATTGCATCAGTTTAAATAGTTTGCATTTAAGTAGCATTCATTGTTAAGGTTATTGTACTTGGTCAACAGAAAATGTAATTTAATATACAGTGTTAATAGAAAATATCATAGGCTGCCTAGATAAATATTTCTTTGATGATTTTCATTCCAAAACTTATTAACAAATGTTTCTTATTAGGCTCCCTTTCTTTTAAGAAATTACTAAAATACACATATGAAGCATTTTTGATATTATTTGATGGGATGTGGATCAATCATTTCTAGGTTTGTCTTTATTTATACTAACTGAAACTCTATTCTTTATGCCTGAATGTGTGCGGAGAGGAGTTAGCATTGGTTACGTTATTTATGCTCAGACTATGGTCTTCATCATTTTTGCTATTATCACAACATTTTGTCTGTTGTACTCTTCATTCTTCTCCAGGTACTTTTCAATCCAGGTAACCTTCAAGGAATTTTGAACTGAACCCTTTATTTAATGCATGATAGCCTCTAGTAGGCCTAGTGTAAAAAAAGTAATAGTGACAACAAAGCTTCAGTGGCAACATTAGTAAGGGAAGACCTGGTGAATGCTGTCAGCTGTGCCAAGCAGCAGCAGGAAGCTGATTAGGCTTAAGGTTCTAAATTCTAGACTCAGGATTCTACCATAGAACAATAGCATAGTGGGTTAAAGCATTGATGACATGGTAATTGTGAGTTCAATCCCTGAGTTAAGTATTGCAGACTTGGTGAAAACGGTGTGCAATAATTAAGCATAACTAAATAAACATAGACAATGGAGTGAGAACAATTTACTCCTGTAGATTAAATAAAGGGGTCAGTTTGATATTTTCCTGAAGGTTATCCAAATCAGCAAGTACTTGATGAAGAATGGAGATCACAATGAGCGAAATATGGTAACAACAGATGAGGATAATACTCAGAGTGTAAATAATGCACTTTTTACTATTAAAAATTTTCCCATTGGTATTTTTAATTTATGTAAAACAACTTTTGTAACCTGTGTTGAGTGTTGATGGTTCTGTTAGTATTAACTATAAATGATCCTAATGTGAAATTCTATAATTTTTGATTACTAAATGACATCCATTATTTGAGCAAAGTTCTTTGAATGATACATTTTGAACATAATCAGTTTTGATTCAAGTCTTCTATATAATGCCTTTAATCCTCGTAATTTAAGATTAGAGTAAAATGTATGGCTTTGATAATTTTTCTGAATGAGTGAATTATAGTAAAACTAAGAGAATGAATCAATAAGTCTAAAGCCTGACATAATTATTAACTGAATTTTTATCTGAAATTTTCATTGTATAATGTTAAATTTATGTAATTAATGGACAAGAGTTAAAAGATTATCTTGAAAAATATTTATGTAAAATAAATGCTTTTTTTCATCATTAACCTACAGACATGTGTAGTGTAACTTTTTTTGAGAGAGAAAGAAAGCTGATTTTTGGAGTTTACATTTGTTGTCTAACACTGAATCATGTATAAAAAGTTGTTTTATAAAATTATTTTAAGAGATCTTTTTGAGTTATAAATATTTCAGTTGCTTTTTATAGATTATTGATATAAGAAAATAATTACCAGCAGCTAATTTACTTAATAGTTATTTCTATAATTGAAAGTTTATATGGGGAATGTCCACTTAGAGAATATTAAATATAGCTGTTTTATCAGTGCAGTTGATATTTTATATGCTTTTTCATGCATAATAAATACCATTTTCTAACAGGATTGTATATTTAAAACTAGGCAGTCTTTGGTCATTTCTGATTTTCAAATGTGACTGAAATTTATGAACATAAAAATATGAGAATGAAGTGCTGGAACTGTCTTTATTGTAGAAAAAATATATAGAGATTTATATAGTAACCACAAGCAATATCAATAATTAGGGATGAAAGCTTTAGTTTCAGAATGTCTTCATGCCTTATTTACATTCAGACTAATATCCTCATCTTTGTTATTATGCCAACAATTTGGCTGTTGTGCCATGTGGCCTTCTTCAGGTGTCTGTTGATCTGGGCAACATTTAAGAAATTTTGAACTGAACCCTTTATTTAATTTATGGTAGATTGTTCTTGTTCTAAGGATATCTAGGTATGAAACATGGACAGCAGAACAAAAACAATCTCTTTCCTTAGATTAAATAAAGAGTTCAGTTTGAAATTCCCTGAAGGTTACCCAGGTTAACAGACACCTGAATAAGGGTAGAGTGACTGAAATGTTATGTTCATAACAATAAAGATGAGGATAAGAATCTGAGTGTAAATAATGTAAATAACCATGTGAAATATAAAAAAAATTAGTGATGAAAGCTTCACTTTCATTTTAGGATGAATGTACATTCTTCTTACAGAATGTCTTCAAAATTCTTCTTTCAATTACTAAAGAGAAATGATAACAGATATAAGGTTTTGGATTTGCTATTAAGCAAAAGTCAAATCAGCTAATAATTTATTAAAATGTTTAATGCAGTGTATTAAGCATGATTTTTATTTTATATCTCCTTGTTTCACCGAAGCCATGTGCATCATGACCAACTGTAATGCATGTTGATACATGTCTATATTAAAAATCTTTCACTGATCTATTATTTTGCATTCATCCCAATTCTATATCACAGGTAAGAGAATTAAGCTAATTGATATTTTCTTTTAATGTAAATAAAAAAAAAAAATGGTTGGGGTTATATAAAAAAAAGAAAGTAGCTTGAGTCCCCACTCCCCCAACATATTTTTTTTATGGTTTCCAAACCCGTCAGTTATTTCCAAACATCCTTTACTGTTTTCTCTTATTTTGTTTATTTTATATTTTCTTTTTAAAAACTCAATAACTATGATTATTATGTTTGTCACCAAATGTATGGGATGAGTATTTTACCATTTCACTCTTGGTTGCAGCCACAATTTATGTATGTACGTATCTATTTAAATAATTGCTGCCTTTCAAAAAAAATTTGGTGCTGGAAATTCTGTTTTCTTGAAAATTTTGCACTTTTTTCTTGTCATGTTCACCTCTGTTTAATATATTTTGTATTTTTTTCTTCTTCCTTTCTCAAATTTGCATGGTTTGCTCTTGGTTAGTTCGTAGCAATTTTCTCTATCCCTCCAAGAAACCCTGTCTATATTTTCTATCAATCTTGGGTACTATATGGAAAAGGATATAGTTTATCTTGCTTTTATGTAGATTCACTTCATGCTTATATATGCCTAAACCCATAATGTTTTTGTGTATCCTCCCACCCTGTTTATATATTTTATATTATATATTTTTTCTTTTTGATATTAAAATGATTATTACTTTCTTCTATTTAATCACCACTCCCCAAACAACACTTTTATCACTTTTCTTTGATCTATGAAAAAATTCTAGAATCTCTTTTTACTTTCTTATATATATATTATTGCATGGATCATAAGTAGAAGTTGTTTTCTTTTTGAAGTTCGGAAGAGCAAGTGAAAATTTACTTTCTGTTTGTGAGTAAATGATTTGGATTATTGAAGGTGGATAAAAGTTTATTAAATGGTAAATCTTATTTGACAAGGTTAAAGATTGATAATTCTTTCATTTGTGTTAATTCTTTTGCACTGTTAGCTTTTGTTCCTCACCTTTCTGTTATGTTTTGTTAAGTTTTAGTTCTAAAATCCCTTTTCCAGCACTGAAAGGTTGATCTTGTCTCCTAATATCATGTGGTCTTTGAAGGTCTAATTTGCTTTATTAACCAGAATGCATTTTAATTAGGTCTTAATTTTTTTTTTTAAGAAACACTTAAGTTAATTTAATTTAATTTTTTAAAAATATAGTTCTTTTATTTTTTTTTTTTATATATATATAATTTAATTAATTACCAAAATGTATTTTTGTCAGTACCATATAAAAGATATTTAAAATGATTTCTAATGTTATTTTAAACAAGTGTTTTTATCATTATAAATTTATTTTTAATCATATTATGATTGAAAAAACATACCTGGAATATATGAAGAAGCACCAACAGACGAGATGCTTAAATCCAAATTCATGTTTCCCTGCTTCTTAGATTTACTTTTTACCTGATGTCAATGAAACTTTTATCCAAACATTCATTGTGCTTTTTACTTGCAATGAGGGTTTTTAACTAGAACTACAAATATCCAATATAAATTGCAATTATGCATTTACTACTTTTTTGTAATGTATATTGTTAGACATTTTCAATTTGAGTAGTTTATTTGATTTGTATAACATTTAGTAAGAATTGAGCTTACTAACCATTATTCTGATGTAATACATGTTTTTATCACATTTGAAAAGATTTAAAATTGTGGAAGGAAAAATATTCTTAAATCATTTAACTTTCTCTGGTTAATTTAAACATGAAGTATTAGTTATTACTCTAAGGATAGTTTTTTTTTTTAACCACCAATTGTCAAAAATAATCATATTTTAAGCTATGAATCTCTCATTTTTCTTAAATTTGGTAATATTTTTTTGTATTTAAAATTACTAGGAAGGTTTGCCATAAAAATAAATTTATAATTGCATTAAATAATAATGTACATATTTTATTATTTTATATTACAATACAATTCAAAACATTACATTTTGAAAAACAAATTTTATATGTAATTATTAAAATTTGAATATTTTTGTGTTTTGGAATGCCCAGTTATAAGTGGAGGAAAAGTTTCTTATTTATAAAGTGGACTGGATTTAGTTTTATATTTCTGTTACTTGTGAGCTGCATTGTTTTTTATCATTTATTCTCACAAGCAGCATAAAAATGGATTTTAGAATTAAGATATGAACGTCAAAGTGATTGTCTCATGTATTAGGTTTGTTACTTCATTCTTTCCTAGCTATTCATATTTGGTTATCTGCCCTTGTTGAATTAACACTCACACCTTACTTTAATGTAGATACACGGTATGGATCGAATGGTAAGTCCACTGATTACTTATTTAGGGAATGTTTAAATAAGCTAAACTGGTTTTAGATTCCTTGCATAAGTCTTGTCCAAGTTATTTGTCTGGATTAGTGATTAGTTTTAAATAAATAACCAACCCCTACTTGTATTTTATTACTATTATGTCATTAATGATTTCCTTTATTGCAAAGAACCTCTTTTGTTGATCGTCTCTGAGCAATATTCTTATCACTCAATATTTTATTTTTAATCCTATGCAGTTCAATGAGGTCATTGCTCTTTTGATGACTGCTTTGCTTCTCCTTATGACCTCTTTAAATAAGCAAAGAAATTTGTAAATTGAAAATTCTGGTTTAACTTGTTTTTCAAACTGATTTATTACTTTGCCTAGCCTCCACCATTTCTAATGATTTGCAGTTACCACTTTTTATAATGCAGTTATTTTGTTAAATGAAGGAATTAAGAAAATAAGTTATTGAGCTATTTTTTTTTTTTTTAATTCATTAATTACAACATTTCTGCTAAGAGGTGGTAACATATTTCAGACAAAACACTATATAAGAAAGTAATCATTTGATTTCTCAAATTAGATTGAGGAAATTTCATGTTATATTTTGCATCAGCATTTTTTAAGCCTTGTTGCCTGAACATTACTGTATACACCATCTGAGAAGAATTTACATAGGAAATTTTAAGATAAAATTTTTAAACTAAAAAAAGCCTCCATATAATTTTAGGCATAGTTTCATTTTTAGGGAAATCTATGACAAAGTTGAAAGTTTTCATGTGATGCATTTTGTCCTTTAGGATTTCATTGGATAAAAGTGGTATTTACATTGATGTTACTACACATATAGTAGATTATAAATCCCCCCCCCAATTTTTTTTAATGTTTTGGGTATGAAGTCTAGTATATTTGTAGTTGCATCAGTATAAGCACCACTTTAGTATGAAGAAGTCTTGAAGGATGAAACGCATTATACAGAATATTTTTCCACTTTGTGATGAATTTCCCTTGATATATAAAGATTTATATATATATCGTTTTTCTATTTTCTAAATAAATTTATTAGGCCTTTATCTAAAGTTTATGTACTTCATTTACAAATGATACATTCATTATTTCTGAATGTTTAAATTTTGAGTCCTATATAGAAGTGTAACCCTGAAAATGAAACCTGCTGAATATTAGCTGCATAGTTATTTTGCCCTTTATCACAATTATTGCATGACCCAATTGCTCATACAAGACAAGCATTTTGCATTGCTGAATATCTGGTTTCTTTTTTTTTTCTTTTTTTTTTGTGTGTGTGTGTATGTTTCTATTGTTCTAACAGATTAATAACTTTTCATTGCTTGAAAAGCTATCAGTCTTTGTGCTTCTTATGAAAAACTGTGTATTGTTAACAAATGGTCACATTCAAAAAATAATTATTGTGTTGAAGCCCTTAGCATTGCTTGAAAGGCTATACTGTTTTGTTGTGATTTGTGTTGTTGTAGTGCACTGAGCCCTGTAGATATCATTTTATTTTTCTCTAGTAACTTCAGCCAATGCAAATTCTGTGCTTTATTTTCTGTCACATTGTTCTCTATGCAGGCCTATTCATTTTATTTAAATGTTTCAGGATTCTTCCTTTTATTTTTTTATTTTTAATTTAAAATTTTTATTTTCTATTTTTAACTTTTATTTTAGTTTCCATTTTCTGGTGTAATTTGGCTAAAGACAAATAGTTACAATATCCAAATTTTAGCAAAGAAATTTTTTTGCAGCATATTAAATTATTAAATTAATGTTTAAGTTTTATGTTGCGATGGTAATTTGGTTTAAAGTAGTTTTTTGTATTATAGTAAACAGACTAATAGCTACACAGATTGAAATTTATTTTAACTATAATATAGTTTCTGAAGAAATGGTTATTTTTATTTTATTTTTTTTTTGGTTATACATTTTTGGAAACTGTCGTAACTTAAATGTTGTTACTAGTATAATGTCATAATAAAATATTAACTTCAATTTAGTTGTGTAGCCATTTGTTTTCTATAATGCTGAAAAACCTAAAAAGATAATAGAAACAAAAGAATTTTGCAATATAGTGACATTTGTATACTAACCATTTTGTAATAACATTTTATTAAGTAATAAACATAATGCATACATAACTATTTTATGGCAACTTGATTTTTTTTTTTAATATGTAAATTCAAATGAACAAGTTACTTAATATAAGTTTGATTAGCTTTTATATTTTAATCTGATTATAAGCTTATAATATTAGTATTTTTTTTTCTTATCATAGTTAAATGAAACTCTCTCAGATTGTTAGTAGGGCACTTAACTGAATCTTGTAACTAAAGGATAAAACAGCTAATTAGTTATCTGAATGTCTGATTCTTAAAAATTGAAACTTGTACAAAAAGTAGTCAAAACACTTGGATTTGATTTGATCATCCCCACCCCAGCTATTTTTATTTTATCAAGACAGCCGTCCTGGGTATGATGATAAACTACATCTGCGTCCTGGGTAAGAAACTACGTCCAACAGCAGAACCTCAGATCAGGAGGTTTTTCCACTTCTTAATTGCTGGTGTTCCCAGGTCCACCTTGATCCTGGGGTGGTAGCACATATTAGGGTCCCAGCTATGGGCAAATAGTTAACCCCAAATCTGTGGTAAAAAAAAAAATATTACCAGCAATACATTTTTCAGGAAAAAAAAATATTACCAGCAATAGTTTTTTGAAAAAAAATATTACCAGCAACACATTTTTGGAAAAAAAAAATTATTATCAGAAATAGATTTTGACAAAATATTACCAGCAATAAAAATTTTGTCCGGCATTAAATAACCCATTGATGTTGATATGCCGTAAAACAAACCAAACCAAACCAATTTGCTTTGTATATTGAGTTGAGCATAAGGTGAGCACCAAATACTACAGATTTCAGGTGATTTATTCATATATTTCATCTATAAGTCTATATTGACTGTAAAATGATCACCTTTTGTTGTATAAACAAACTTCAGAGAGGTTTAAAATCTACTTATTATATGCCTTACTATTGAGAATGTTAGGCTCGTCTGGGTTCTTGTAGTCAAAAAGTTTCATCTGTTGTACATGCTGGCCTTCTTCAGCTGTCTGTTGTCATATTCAGTAACCTTCTCAGAATTTTGAATGCAAATACTTTATTTAATCCTCATTGTTAGATTGTTCTCATTCTGTTTTCCATGCTTAAAGGATATTTGTATCCTTCGTCTTCTTCACATTTGTGTTGTTTGTTTCTTCCACTAAACCAATGTATGCGGCTTTTCAGATGGAATTTGTAATTGCCAGGGAAATAAATTTAGTATAACCAATGTTTTAATTTACTAGGCCAAGTCTCTCTTGGACAACTCTGTAGTATAATTTGTCAGCCTTAAACCTAATGCCTGTACTCAGCTAGTGGAAGTTTTGAGTGTCCTTTCTTTTTTTATTCAGAGGCTAGCAGATATTTATTTCTATGCTAGATCTACTGAGCAGGTTGTGAGTGCCTAACATGTATGCTGATTCTTTCAGTCATCTTTATCTCCACTGTTGTTCTCTGTCTATTGAGTATAACAACCAAGATGAGCATGTTGGTCTGAATAATAAGGGTTTATAATAATGGTAATTCCTTGTCTGAAAAATTGCAACATAAATTATAATTTATTTTATTTAAAAATCACAGATCCAGATCAGAATAAAAATGTGGTCATAACTGTTTTATGTGTGAGAAATCTGTTAATAGAAATAATTTATAACTGGAAGACTTAAGGTTTTGATCTGTTCATTTTCTTTTTGTTAAATCCCATTAATATATACTATCCTGGGTATGACAATAAACTACATCCATGTCCTGGGTAAGACGATAAACTGCGTCCAACAGCAAGGCCTCTGATCAGGAGGTTTTAAGGAGTGTGGGACCACCTCTTAATTGCTGGTGTTCCTTGGTCCATCCTGACTGGGGTGGTAGCACCTGTTAGGGTCCCAGCAATGGGCAAATAGTTAACTCCCACCAAACTGGGTTCAAAACATGTAAAAATAGGTTTTAATACCAGCAAAACATTTTTGTAAAAAAATTATTACCAGCAAAACATTTTTGTAAAAAAAATATTACCAGTTATACATCTTTTGAAAAATAAAATATTACCAGTTATACATATTTGAAGGAAAATTATTACCAGAAATAGATTTTTGAAAAAAAAAAATATTACCAACAATAAAAATTTTGTTGGCATTAAATAACCCATTGAGGTTGATATGCCATAAAACAAACCAAACCCATTAATATATAAGGAATTTCTACTAAAAAAAATAAATAATTTGTTAGGTTAAAATATTTCATCAGTAAACTTAGTTTTATTTATGTTTTATCTAAATGAAAAAAAAACAAACTTGGCTCATTTTATACTTGTCTTTTCTGAATTTGGTATTTAATAAATCCCAACTAAGATGTTGGGGGGAAAAAATCAAGTTGTTATGCAATAATTATTTCTTTGTACTTGTTTCTATGTTTTGCTGTAGCTTGACTTGTTAATATAATTTATTTAAGCATTATGTTCTTTTGAATTCCATAGATTCAAAATTTTAACATCAAGTTTCCAAACTTCTTATGATCAAAAGTTTGTAAAATCTCATACAAAATATGTATGAGAGACAAACATCTGACAACTTGACAGAAAATATTCCAAATTATCAACAATAAGATTCTTAAGCTAATTGTACTTTTTACATGTGATTCATTAACTGTTAATTCATATCTAAAAAGTCAAAAATTTAAATTTGTTTTTAATGAGAT
The DNA here is from genome assembly GCA_903632075.3 of Acanthosepion pharaonis. Taxonomy (NCBI): domain Eukaryota; kingdom Metazoa; phylum Mollusca; class Cephalopoda; order Sepiida; family Sepiidae; genus Acanthosepion; species Acanthosepion pharaonis. The sequence continues at coordinate 774,343 of CAHIKZ030000824.1, read as the reverse complement.
TAATATACTATTTCTCACATATTTACATTGAAAAGGAACTAAGACTGAAATTACAAGATAATAAAATATTGCTATCATTCACCATTCTATTCTTTTTTTTTATGCTCAAATGATTAGTGGTGCACCACAGTTACTTGGCATTAATCTTTTGTGAGATTTCTATGTTTGTATTATTATAATTCATCTATTGATCTGAATTCCACTATTTATATGGGAATATTAATCTAAAAGGGAATTTTCAGGTCTTTGTATTTCATGCCTAGAAAAATCAGGGAATAAGAAGATGCTTTAATTGAGAAAGTTTTAGGTAAGGCATAACAGGAAAATGTTGTCCAAAACAATAGTAGAGAAGAATAAGAGGAGCTAGCAAGAACATTTATACAAAAGATTAACTGAATAGTCTGTTATCATTGAGAGAATAAGAAAAGGGGCTGTATACTAAGTATTATATGAATTTTTTCCAAGGATTGTTGTATAATTTGAATAAAACATGTTTCTCATTTCAAACTGGCAATTTATTGTAGTGTAAATTTCATGGAAACATTAGTAAAAGAGTGTAAAGAAAAATTTTAAATTAAGTCTTTCTGAATAGAGTTCATTTTGTTTTAAAGTTATTGCTAGGTAGACCAGAATTTGAAATAATATTGATATTTGGTAAATCTAATGTTTTCACCTTTTATCCTTTACAAAAATATACTCTGATTAGTTTTAAATATACAGTTTTTGTTCAACATTTCATGGACATTAATCAGAAAATGGTATAATTATATATCCCATTTAATTTTTTAGACAAATGAAATTCTTGAGAATATCATTTGAATAACATTGGGAAATATGTAGAAATGTCTTAGACAGCCCAACTTTATAGATAAAAACAAGAAAAGAAGTCTCTTTAAAACTTAAAAAATTCAAAACTTTTAGTGTTGACCAGTCTGCATTTCTAAAATTGAATGTTCTTTGGTTTAAATGTAGGTTTCTATTGTGAATGTGTTTGAATTTCTTTCTGGTATGTCTTTAAAAATGTAAAACATCTTCCATGAATTTTCATCTGATTGGCCCACTTAACATTATGTTGTTTTTGCAAGTTAATTAGCATGTAAAACCAGATTATTCAAGAATACTTGCAAAGCTTAATTCTTAACTTGGCTTATTATATTTAAAAACAAGGAAAAAGAGTGAACTGAAGAATGTAGATTTTTATTTATTTTCTTTTATAATTATCAGTAAGAATATTATTTTTGAAAGACAAAAAGTCTCTTTATAATGAATTTCTGTCTCTATTAGAAAAGAAATTTTTTTATAATTTTTACTCTGCTATGATTTCTTTTCTTTCCTAAATCCATTTTTTGTTTTATTTTCCAGTCCTATAATTATTATTTCATTCAGAAGTTTAGATTATCTCTCTTTTCCCATGTGTTACTCTTCTTTGTTTTCTCTTCTGCAGTTTCATTTCCTTCCTTTTATTTCCTTCCTTTTTAATCAAATTACTTCATTTCTCTATTTCTATACTTTCATTTATTTTTATTTCATAATGCTTTCTTTTCAATGAAGGCTGAAAATAATCAGCCAATTGGGAGATCTTAATATCAAGCCAGAAGAAGTAAAAAAAAAATACAACTCTATGGTTTTCCGTAAATGATTCTTTTGTTGATAATATTCTACAAATTAGGTACATGTTTCATTAATGAAAAAGTATTAGTAAGTAATCTTTAGAAACAATGTTTTTTGTGAAGTAGATAAAATATAAATATATTCGACTTCAAATGGTAATTTTTGTAACTTTTAATCAGAATGTTATTTCTGAGAATAACTAAAATATGTACGTGTTAATTTCTTGAGTTGTTAACAGTGGTAATTAAAATTAGTTTAGTAATTGAACTTTATCTAGAATTATTTGAACCTAATATTCTAAGTGCCAAATTCAAAATGTCTTAATGGAACCAAATCACTAGTGTTAGAATTGGCCAAGCAAAGGAAAATTTAATCTGTATTTTTTTTTAAACAGCAATAGATTGTCAAACTCTGGAAATTGACATGAAAATGTTCTCTTTTTTACAAATATTATAGATATGTATGTATGACAGCAGGTCTTTTGTTAACATCTTACATGTTAAAGACCTGCTGAGACATTCTGAATTTGGCACTTAGAATATTGGGTTCAAATAATTCTAGGTAAGGTTCAATTACTGGTGATTGTTAACAAGGTAGTCATCTTGATTCTCTCTTAGTGCACTACTATTTTGGCGACCTTGTGCCAAACCTAGTAAACTTAGTTTTCAGATTTTATTTCTTATGCAGAAATGACTCTATATTTCTTGTGTCTTCTTTTTTTTTTTTTGTATTTTAGATAAAATATGATAAATACTTTTGGGAAATCATATTTTCAGTTATTAAACTTTTAAATGAAATATGAAAAAAAAAATCTTTATTTACACATATAATCAAGATAATACAAACAAAAGTTAACATTATTTTTTTTTTTTTTAGAACCATCTACTCAGAATATTTCTAGCAATGTGAATTGTATATAATAAATGCTAGCAATACTTGTAGACATTTGTCTCATTTGGCTTCTAATGATTTCTTTGATTAATTTAAACAAATGCATCAGAAATTAACATTTCCTAATCAAGACTAAATGTATATTTATTCTCATTTTGTTAAAAAATAAAATGATTTTGAAAAATTTAGTGCTTCCTTTGGTTTTATTATTAATAGTGAATGTTTTTGTTAAACTCATTTTAATCTAGAAAGACCATCATTTATGAAAACCATCTTTTTATTATTGTAACTGTATCAAAGGATTTGTAGAATATTACGAATAAGAAAAGTGAAGATTGGTGATACGGACTTAAAAATAATTTTGTATTTTCTTTTTTGTTTTCTTTACTGCTTATAAAAAGCTTGTGGTTCTTAATGGTGTTAGTTGGGATATGGACTTCCTGTATTTTTTTCTTAAATATTTTCTGTGGTCACTAATTTGCTATCTACTATATCCGCTGGAACTATATTTTTAATTTTTGTTGTCTTTTGTCTATTTGTATTTTACACAATGGCTTTTGTATAAGAATGATAAATGTAAAGCTATGTGCACACAACTGTAGCTTTTTTCATTCTTCTGATATCAATGGCTGTTCTGTTGACAACTAGCAAAGATTTGTCCTATATGCATATTTAATGTCAGATGGAGTCAAGGTTTATTTATGACTCTTTGTTTATTATGGAAAAAGCTAAATATTTGGTATTAAGTGTAAACTTTTAATGTCACTGCTCCACTTAAAAGCCATGAACTGTTTTCTCTTCAGTGACATTGTTAAATTTAATTTTTTGTTTTTCTGATAAAAAAAATTCCATTTTTAACAAAACTCCTGATAAACCTTGAACCCATTATTTTGGTTATTACTACTAATAATGATGTTGATGATGATAATAGTGGTGATGATAAAATTTGCATATTTATAGACTTCTTTATTTTAATTGTATTTAAAAGTCAACAGTTGATGAACTCTTTGTTTTTTGTTATTTATTTATTAAGATATAATAACAATATTAACATTTATGCTGGCTACTATAGAATAAATGCATTTGTCTACATATATACTGTATTATAATATACATAATTTATGTGTTTATATACTGATGTGCCAAAACCTGATGACCAGTGACATTTGGCAATTATGTCTCCTAACATCTGTGGACCTCAGGGTCAATGTCTATAAGCAGGTAAACAAGCTCAATTTTTGAATTCTGCAGTTATGGGCATAAAGATTTGAGTGACTTTGATAAAGGCCAAATTATTATGGCCAGAAGAGTAGGCTAGAGCATTTCTGGAATAGAAATGCATAATAAATAAAATAATATTGCATGTTTACATTCACTTGCATGAATACTACATGATTTTGATATTGAATTAAAAAATGAGCCACTGCTCACAAAGTGTTGAACATTTAAGAGACTTACTAATTTGAGAATTGCAAGGCATTTTCCTACCAAGTACAAACCAACAAAAAGACTACCATGGCACACAAATTCCAAAAAGATGTAATCAAGATGAAAGAAGGAAAAACACACAGTACATTGAATCTTGTTGCATATGGGAATGTGTGATTGCATAACAGTTAAAGTATGCATGCTAGCCAATGTCCATTAAGTACTAGAACTGGATATTTCATCAGTGGAAGACCATCACCTGGTTCAATGAGTGTTACTTTCTCCTGAATAAGGTGAACAATAGGATATATATTCATTGTTAACCTGGAGAAGTGATGGCACTTGTGGAAAGAAAATGGTGTGATGGTTTAGGGAGCATTGCTGTTAAACACTAGTTCCTCTCATTTATTTGGAAGATATTTTGTCACATACCATCTCCCAACAAAATCATTGAAGATCAGATACACATCTTCAAATGGCAGTAGCATGTTTCAGCAGGACAGTGTGCTTTGCTGCACTGCACAGTTGTACAAGAATAATTTCAGGAACCTGAAGTTTTTGCTGTGTTGCCCTGGCTACAAAATTACTCAGATTCCAATCCTATTGTAGAATGTGTTAGACCAAAAAGGTTGCTCTGTAGTACCTCCAGCATGTACCTTGCAGCAGTTAAAGGACCAGCTATTAAGGTCTTTGCAGCAGTTCTCAGAAACCTTTAGAGTTCATGTCTAATTGGGACTATTTTGTGGATAGATGGAGGATCAACACCTTATAAGGCAGGTGGTCATAAGGTTTTGGTTAATCAGTCTATATAAAATGATGTTACAATAAATGTGATGTTCATATTGTTTTACATATATTTGTAAAGTATTGATAAAATGTATATTCATTAGTACAAGTGAAAAATCCAATTGAAATATGGCAAAAATTAGAAAAGTGTTAAAACAATATTTACCAACTGCTTATTGAAGTCATAAAGAAGTGATGTTTCATAAGTAGCATTTTTAAATAAAATCGTTTATAACCACCTTTGTTCCTCACCTGATGCTTACTTTTAAGCATTGAAATAAATATTCATCTTTGTAGTGATTACTTGTTTATCCATATATAACAACTTATATATAATGATATATAAATTTTTATATATCAGAAACAGTTTTGGAGGAAAGATGTATGCCAAAGTGAAAAAAAAAAGTTTTTGGGTGACCTGTTTCATCCCTTAGGACTTCATCAGACTAGGTTTGTTTAAATTAATGCAATGAAGTCCTAAGGGCAAAACATGTCGCACAAAAACTTTTTCCATTTTATCATGCATCTTTCCTCCAAAACTGTTCTTGATATATAAAAATTTATATATATTATAGAATGTAAGATTGCATAGTTTATTTACTAATAAGTATATGCATTTACATTATTTGTATTCATTTTGATATGGTTATTGTCAATGTTTCATAGTTTGTTTAAACGCTGCAAACACTTCAACCTTTGACACTTACCACATATCAAAAAATAAGTTGCAACTTCATTTTACATTATAAACCAGAGGTGGGCAAGTGATACATCACAAAATGAATATATTTTATATAATTATTTTTACTACTTTTTTTTTTTTTTAATTTTTTTTATTATTATCATTATTTAATATGGTAATGGAAATAATAGTTGTCTATTGTGCAATTTGGAGGCTTAAGTACAATTTAGACAAATATTGTTTTATTTTTTATTTATATCATAATTGTTTTAGGTAAGGAGTTATCACTATTAGATGCCTTTCCATTCAGACTGTTAGAAGGCCAGAGGTACAATGTCTGAAATATTGTGAGTATAACAAGCAAGATGAGTGTATTAGCCTGAACAGAAAGACATGTAATAGTGATTTAGTATATAATAGTAATCGCGTTCTTATTACCAGAAATACATTGCCCACCACTGGTGAAAAGTTAGCCATTAAAAGTTGAAAAGCAAACATAGTAGCAGCAGAAGCATAAATATGTTTGCTTTGATTTGCTCTCCACCTATTGAATGAAAAATCTTTTCTCACCTCAATATACAAGGAATGCCATTTATAGTTTGTCATAGTAATGTTAGTAGAGAAGAAAAAGCCTTTGGGCTTTGTGTCTTAGCAAGTGCTCATGTTTCCACACACCCACCCTTCCAGGAAAATGCTCCTAAAATTGGCAAGTGGGAGTTGACAGTGACTGGGGTAAGTGCTTGTTTGTTTTCATTTGATTGCTGCCTATCCTTTTCAGAAAGTTTCTATATATCTAGATTTCTTACTCTCACTAACACTAAAATAATGAAAAAAGATTAGACTCCTCTCTTCCTCCTCCTCCCAAAGTGGTGGCCATTGATTGATATCTGAGGAATACGTGTGGTTTGGATTTGATGAATGAGATATTTCAATATGAAAATACCATTGACTTATTTGTTCACATACACCTATGGAGTGTGGTGTGGCAGTCATTATTTTTTTGTCTCTAGGCCTATTGTTGGAAATTGATTTGAAGAGATAATTGTTTACCAAAAATTAAAATAAGTTTCAGAAAGCCGATAATATGGATAGATTAGAAGAAAACAAAAGGTAGTAAATATTATTTTCTGTTGATTATATCTTTTAAAGATCTTAAACTACTGGTGGGATAAAATTGAAGGTCAAAATTCTAAACAATAGTTATTTCATTACTATAAATTTCAGTGATTTAAGTGTTACTCCAATTCTGTTAAGAATTGTCTAAATTGCTGAGGTTGTAGGTTTAGTTCATAATTTTGATATCTTGTTCATACCTGTTTAGATCTTAGATATAATAGATAGATTTACTTTAGTGAACAGATTGATTTATAGTGTAGGGAAATGAACTTTTTATTACTTTTTCATCCTTACTCATAATCAACAACATACTGACTTTGATAGTTTAGACAAAATATAATTTGATTTAGTTTCTGTAAAAAAAAAAATTCATAAAATGCCATATCTATGGATTCAATCAGTATCATTTGGAAATGTTTAATATATAATTTTTATTATTAACATAAATCTGGTGATATCATGAGTAGGATTTTCTCATCTGTGTCTAGTGATGTTAGTACTACTTCACCATTTGCCCACTGAGTTTTTGGTATCTCCACTAACAAACTAAATATTTTTGATAATAGGGAAATAAATTTGATAATGACCAAATTTTACAATATTTAACTTAAAATCTAGTTTATCAGATTTCAGCACTAATCTGTATATTGTACATTGAAAATCAGGGAAACAAACAATGATTGCCACTGGTCAAAAATGAAGAGTATTCTTGACAGAATATGGTTATTATATATTAAAAAATGTTGGTATAGTTGGTGTATTCTTATGCTCTGGTTAATAATCTCACTTTTTCATAACAAATGGTGGAACTACCTCTTAATTGCTGTTGCTCCCAGGTCCACTCTGACCTGGGGTGATAGCACCTGTTAGGGTCCCAGCTGTGGGCAAATAGTGAACCACAAAACAAAACATTATGACAATATAAAGATACCAACAATACATATTCATAGTAGAATTACCAACAATACCTATTTATACGGTGTAACCCGGATATAAGAGAAACCCGGATATAAGAGAGATTTTCTCTGGTCCCAAATTAGAGCCTGTGTTAATGTATATAAAATAGACCAAACCCGGATATAAGAGACTTCTTCTCCGGTCCCGACAACTCTCTTATATCCGGGTTACACTGTAGTATATATTTAGATGAAACCATAAAATTGTGTTCAAGATAATTAGATTTTGGCATTAAATAACCCATAGTGGTTGATATGCTGCTAAACAACATCAGCCAACTTCATAAATGTATTGTCATTCTCTTTTATTTCCTTGTTAAGATTTTCATGTAGATAACATTATTGAACTTGTTATCTTTCTTGCTGTGATTAATTTAATTCTTCATTCAAACAGTTATCTTAAATGTCACAGATGATTTGACAAAAGTTCAATACACTGACCAACACTCAGTTTTTAAAGGCAATTTCCTAATCATGGCAGCATCTGATATGGGAATTTTGCTAAAAGTAATGTAAGCTTTGTTAAATAATTTTGGTGTATTCTTCTGTTAAATTCAGTTATAACATAAAAAATGATAAATTGCAGGTAAAAATGTTACAAAATGTTATCTTTATGGAGTAGTAAAAAAACACTTTTTTTTCTGCTTTTCTTTATTTTTTTCATATTCTTATATTTTTGATCTGTAGTTGTCTTTTTGTTTTATTAGCTGAAGATATAATTTCTGCTCTAAAGAAAAAATAAAACAGCTAATTGTCTTAACAAAATTTGTAAAATTTTCCACCATTTCATATTTTAATATTTTGGAAATATATAAAATGATTAAGTTAAAGAAATATTTCTATAAAACTCAATGTATCTAACACTTACTGAAAGTTCTCTTTAAAGGTTTTAGTTTTAAGTTATAGGCATGGTAAAGTTTTCAAATCGGTTAATCCAAATAACTGTTAGATTTTCTTTACTTTTCTCATACTAAGCAGATAAGTCTGCTCCTATCTGCAATGATTGTGTATAAGTTATCTGTAGATGAATGAGCCTAAGTAAAAATACTATTAGATATTTGTAAATGCATGGATCTACCTGTGTGAAGTATAAGGGCTTATTTTTTGTTTTCTAATAGGTTTGTATGTAAATAATAATGGTTGTGCATGTAACTGATGGCTAACCTGTCCTCATGAACTCCTCTCCTTGGCTTTCAAGAGATTAACATTCACAGCTATTGCTATTATTACACATGCATGTTTATAATGTGTCTCACTTGATAGTCATAAAAAGAATACATACAAAACAATATGAGAGAAACGCTTATGCTTTTCAACTAACTTTTCTGTCTCTGTATCACACACATACACACACACACACACACACACACACACACTCTCTGTGTTTATTTCTACCTTTGTACACTTAACATGATTATGGTGTATGGACTTTGGGTGAACTATTTTTGGTGGTCAGTTATATTTCAGTTAAGAAATACATTAGGAAGGGGTTTAGAATAGCCAAGGATGTTTTATTTATGTATTCTTTTTTGAGTCTTGCATTATTCCTTACATTTCTTTTCAATAGGGAGGCAAAAAAAGGATACATCTTTCATTATTATTGTTTAGAAATTAAATATTTTTTGTTTTGTTAAAAGTTTAAAATATTTTCTTTCTTATATCCTCATCACAATTATCATTATCATGAAAGGACTGCTAAAGAGAAAATTCTTTATATTTCTCTTAAATCTTTTTTTATATCTTTCATGTATTAGCTGATTGCTATTTTTTCATCATGTGAAATTACATTTGCATGATATTGAGGAAAGAAATTTAAATAATGATCAAAACTGAGGAATTTATTTTGTTTTTTCAGTATTTTACCATTTATTTATTTTTCTATCAAATATATTCATTTTTAATTTAATATCTATCTACAAAGAATCCAGTCACATATACATATCTTGATTATTTTAGGAAAACTTTTTGCTCTCACAAAATGATCCTAAGAATTTGATTTTGTAAATCATTTACTTCATTTCAAGCTTTGTTTATCAAATGTTTTTTAAACTTTTGAAATCTTGAACTGAATAATGAATTAGTAAAGAATTCAACTTATTAGTAATTGAAAAATAACTTAGAACTGTGACAATCTATTTTATAAACTGTATTTTTCTAAATCAAAATTTAAATATATATTTTTAATAGTAATAGCTTTAAATGATGTGAAAAGGATTAATGGTATAAAAAATATATTGTTTATAATCCAAATCTGACAAAGAAGTTAGTATGCATATGATATAAAATGTCCATTGGCAAACAACAATTCAAATGTATATTTGTCCAATTTTGTTCAGATAATTGATTATTAATAAGAATGACCCTTAAATTATTTCTGTTATGATGAATATATAAAGAAATTGAAATATATGCCAATGGAAAATAACAGAAACTCTAAAGATAAAACATCAGCAAGAAAGATCACAAGAATTAAACAACTAATTGGTCAACTATACAAACTCAACCACATTTGCATTATGCTAATGAAATGAGCTCTGCTTTGAAGTAGCGATCTCTCATTTTGGATTGAAGATAAACTGTTTTAGTGAATTCATTGATTAATTTATTTTCTATGGCTTATCAACCCCTTTGCAGGTTATTTTAAAGCCAGAAAATATTTTTAGATTTTTTTTCTTTTTTGATATGATAATGGTTTATTGATACTAGTTTTACTAATTAACTCATAGCTGGGAGAATAGGTGACATGATACCTTTCCAAATAGTATTTGCACATAAGTGAATATAACAAACCCAATGAAAATTGGAACTCAGCCCTCTGATTAACAATTCCAAGACATTATCCATTACACCACTAGCACATCCAAGCTTACAGCACCTGGTATTCTAAAGCAGTCACCCATCTAGATACTGATCAGGCTTAATATTGCTTAACTTCAGTGAACATATGGAAACTAATGTTTCAACATAATGTGGCTGTAACCCTGTTTTAGTGAGGTATATTACTACATATGATGACATGAAAAATTCAGGGGACATATTAGATGCACCTCCATTTCAGCAGGGTCTCTTCAGGGTAAAACTTTTTATGGTAACGTTTAAAGCAAGCTATCAGTACATTACAAAACACTTTACCTACAGCAGAAAACATTACTGTATATAAAAAGCAAGCTAGCTGTACATCTGGATGGATATAAAGCAAGAAATCACAATAGTGAAAATATCTTCTTACAGTAATAAAGCATTGCAAGAGCAAACAATGTAGAAAGCTTTTTATAAAAAGGAAGCTACCAGTACAATTGAACATAAACTAAAACACTTTAAAGAAATTGTGTGGAGGAAACCTTTTAGTGTTTTGTTACAGAAGCTTTAATCATCTTCAAAGGAAGAAAAACCTTCATCATTAGAGCCTAAACATCTCATCACTACTTCTGATACCATTGCTTTTAAATAATGCCAGTCTTCTGCTTATCTCCGGGCATCATTAATTATAATTTTTGGTGAAAACACTTCTCCCTGCATTCATCTCATATATCCCCACCATCACACTTTTTTTATGGCATCCAAGATAATGTTGGGGTCTGTGCAAAAAAAGGTTATGTTTATCTTTTTTTTTTTTTTTTCAGTCTTTTTGCTATCCTCAGACATGTCATTTTTTCAGTAGGTTGTGGGCTCAAAAACCCTTGCTGCAGATTTATTCTCATGTTCCTTAATGTCATCCATCAATTGTAATTTGTGGCAAATGATGCAGCTGTATCTTTTACTTCTTGAGGATAAAATTATGTAAACTCAATCAGCAAAATCATATTTGCCAAGCAGTTGTATTAAATGCATTCACCACATATAAATCCACACATCCATTCAACAGTCATTCTTCTTTGGCTGTATTGTATGACAAACATATTTCTCTGTGTCCGTAACATCATGTTTCCCAGGTTAATGTTTTACCATTACCAGTATTTCCTTTCACTTATGTTTTTTTTCTTTTGTAATTTCGAGCTTCTTAATGTTAAGAGTGTGTTGAAGTATATTTAGGTAATATGGATCAGCTGGTACTAGTAATTGTCATGCTACTTTATGATAATTCCTTTTATGGTATTGGTGGTGGTCGTCATTGTCGTTGTTGTAGTAATAATAAATAATGTTGTTTGTCTAAATAATATTATGGAGTCTCTGTAGGTAGATATGATCCTCTAAGATAAAATTATAGCTTATGGCAGTGAGTAGGATAAAATTATCCTATGGGAGGCCTCAAATTTGTATATAGGATACAGGTGGGATTTAACTTTTATTGTTTAATTTATTACTTTTTTAAAAAAGTTCACCATCTCATGTACTGTCAAGTATAGTATATACAATTGAATTGTTGTATCAAAGTGGAAAAATTAAACCTGGTAAAGAGAGAAAATAATTTTTGGAAACTAGTTATAAACTAGTAAAATGTTGATTTGTTCTGTCACGTGATCTGCAATGACAGGATCAGTTGGGTGAAATGGTATGATGTTAAAAGACCTGAAACTATCAAAATGAATCCAGCATTAACATTACTGATGATCCACTCTGCTGCATCTTTGCGCTCTATATTGAATGAGAGAGTGATATTGCATAAACAAAATTTCTGTTGAAAGATTGTTTTTCAAAGATTAATTCAGAAAAGGAATTTGTTTTAGTCAAAAATAAAACTAGGCTGATGTTTGGTGCTATAATTAAAAAAAAAATGCTTTTGAATTTTTGTAAGTTCAAATTGAATCCACATTGTGGTATATATATATATATTTTTTTTGTTTTTGTTTACTTTTTAAACATTTTATTTTAACCCGACTGATTTTAATCTTTTATGATATTTATTGTCTGTCTTTATGAGTAGAATATTTCCATATTTCCCCTGTTACCATGCCATATTGTGTCTAACAAATATCTGACATCTTCAATTCCTTTTATTCACACTAAAACTGTTTGCATGCTGCTAAATGAATCTGCTGGTTGGTATTAGGAACTGAACTTGTGATTTTCTGTTTTAATTACTAGTGTCAAAATGAAATATATTTGACTATGTTTTTTTTTTTTTAATTTATTTTTTTTGTTTTTTATTTTTTTTTAGAGAGAGTGAGAGAAATTGAAAGAGATTTGGTATGTTTGCTAGGATATTAATGATCTTTTTATATTTAGTTCATTGTAGCAATATGAAGATTCTGTTTATCAGTAATAATTTTTTTATTCCATGTCTCAGAAATTAAAAGCATTTGAAAAAGAAGAAAAAGGATTTCTGTTTGCAAGTATTTTTTTTTTTTAAACTAATTTCTGTTTTTGCTGATATAGCAATATAAGTTATCTCAAAAATGTTTTCTTCTTTCCTTCTGAATTGGTCAAACAGAGAAATTCTTCAGACTACTCCTACTATTCAATTAATTTTTACTCTTGAGAATCTTTAGTCATTTTGAATTATAAAGTGTATTTATAATTGACTTTTATTTATGAATGACTGATAATCTTCATGTTTGTAGGCAATCAAGATGGGATTTAAATTTAAGCAGAAAAAAAAACAGAGAAGGAACTTTACAAATTTTAATTCCTTAAAAATTATTTGTTATATTAATTAGATATTATTCTCCCTTAAAAAGAAAAATAGTAAATAAAAATCAAAAAGGCATTTTTCCCTGTCTGGGAATTCAGCTTACTTTAAATATAGTGCTTTATATTATTCTGTTTTTAAATAGCTGATTTTTCAATCCTGTAACTTAGGGTATTATGTATTTTTCTTTTAAGCAAATTTTTACCAATTATAATTTCTGTGAGCATTTTAAGTTAAATAACTTTTAAAAGTTTAGTTTTATTTCTTTTCTTTTCTTCTGGAAAATTATTTGAAGTCAGTTTAAAAATATCTGATTAATTTTTGCTGATTTTTAAAATTGTCTACAACAACATTTTCACAAATATAGAAATGTTAGCTTATAGTAAAATAAAATACATTTTGATAATATTTGAAAGTATTAAAAAAAACAAAGAATAAATAGCAACACAAAATAAAAAAATATATGTTGAAATAAGTGAAATTTAAGAAACTTTGTTGTTGTGGGCAATCTTACTGGTCATTATAATTGAGCAGTTATACTTTATTAAAACTCAATAATGACTCTAATTTGCATTCTTTTCACAAGATTTTATAAGCTTGCTTTTTTTTTTTTACTTTTATTAAGGTTATCAAATATATAATATAGTGAAGTATTACAGATTGCTGTTTAAATGAATATCAAGTTACTTTATGGATGCAGTGACTGATTTTGCAAGTCAGACCATGGAAAGGAAATTACATAATAGGAAATCCCTTATTAAAAGTAATATAATTATAACCTCATTTCTTTTTTTATTTATATCAAATCAATGATAAATATATAATAACTCTTTAAAAGTGCAGTATGTGTTGCAAATAAATAACAGCCTTTTTTATTTAATTTGAATTGCTCATCATATAGCCAGCAGATAATTAAATGGCCTTTCATTTTCTAGATTAACTTTTCTTGGTTATTTACTGGTAGGTTTTCTCTTGCAGAACCTTTTCTGTTAAATTGCTTACATTCTTTTTGATTGTCTCTTCTCATGTTCACAGTTGGGGGAGATAACTACTCTGAGTTTTGTATGTGTGAATATTTTTGCATTAAGTATCATTCTTAGCTCTATTGTGTATAGGTGGAATACATTTTTCTAGTATCATTAAATATCATTTATTTGTGAATAGTGTTTTTGTTAATGTTTTGTTCCTCCAGGATGTAGATGGTAATAAGTCTACAGTTTCCTTTTCTTTATTATCTGGGAATTGCCATGCATTCTTAGGAAAGATAGCAAAGTAGTTTCCTCCATTGGTTTGTCTACTGTTTGGAAATCAGAATTTTCTTTCTTTTAGGCTGGTTACCACCAGAAGCTAGAGAAGCCAGTTTGTCCTGCTATTTAACCCATAGCTGGAGGTTAGGAAAGAAGAAAAGGATTAATGCTTTGCTAAAGAGCATTAGTGTCAAAGTGAAAACAACAGATTAGCCCAGAATTTGAACTCAACTTGCCGATTCCACTTTCTGTACCAATAACTATTTTAATTTAAAATTTTTGATGACATTTTGCAAAGAGAGAAGTATTTTATATACTTGACAAAATTAGAAATTTGTATATTTATGAATATTTCTGGTTAATGTTGAATTTTCTTTCCTTAAGTAACAGCTAAATAATTACATTAAAAGCAGGAATTCAAAATTAATTATGAAAATTAAATTTAAAAATATCAATATTAGAGAAACTTTTTGGACACTCTTTTAGCATGATTGAAATTTGCTGCTGTTATTTACAAACTTACTTTCCATACTTCCATTAAAATCTTTAAACTTAACATTGTTTATAATTCTGTTTAATTCATAATTAACTGATTTGTTTTCTAGAATTTATTGAAACATTTATGATTATCATTTAAGATTGTAAACAATGTTTTGCAGTGTGTCATAATCCCAAAATAGAATCTCTTCAAATTTTTGATGTCATAATTTTTTAAAATAGAAATCTATAAAAGTTGTATGTGAGTTTAGCTCCCCCTCTCTTTAAAAAAAAAAAAAAAAAAAGAAGAAAATTCTTTGTTACCCCAACTTTATGCACACATTTTTCTTTTTCTTTTTTGATTCTGACTTGTCATTCCATTCTAGCCTGTCAGCTGCACATAATATTTTTCAGACTGCATTGATAATGCTGTCATATTCCTCCCTAGACACTGACTATCATTAGAGACTTTTCTCTGACTTTTTTTCCTTTGGTATATTCGAAACTTTCCCACTTATCGTTGCACTTTTAGTTCTTTTCCAAGAAGCAAATCTTTGGATGATCCCACATTATAAAAAAAAATGCATGATAAATAATTTTTCATCCTAGCATTAAGAAAACAGATATAATTAAGAATGAATGGATAAAGAAATTCAAATGAATTCCAAATCCCATGTTTAATTCTCTTGTTGAAGAAAGAGAATTAACATTGTTAGTATTCAGCCAAAAGGAGTTTTTTTTTTCTTTAGAAGATAAACTATTCTTATGCAATTTGTTAATTTGAAACATATTTATTCCCTCTGATATTAAAAATATCAAAAATGTCATCAAACAATTGTTGAAGTTGAATTTAAAAAAAAAAAAAAGAAGCTTTCTTAATGACATTGTCTGGAAAATTATTCCAAAGCATTTGCTCAGTGATTTGGTTATTTGAAATTTTATTGTTGACTTCTTGATGATATTTTCCTTATTTTGTTTTTCATTTTCTACTTGCCAATTATTTTTTTTTATTCTCGTGTTAAACAAAAAGTAATAATTTTTGAATTCATATTTTTGTTTTTTTATGATGCTTATTTCTGATAACATTTTTTTTTTTTTGTTAAGTATTCAAATTTCTAAATCTTCAACTTAAGATCTTTAAGAGTAGTAAGGATATTTATTGAATTTCTTTAATATTAATGATTTTTTTATTTTTGCTTCTGAGGAAATTATTAATTTCAATTGACAGATTTTGTGTGAAAATATTGGCAAATATAACTTATCAAAATAGGATTTTACAAAATCAGTTTGTTAAATAAATTTAATGAATCATTTCAGACTAAACAACAGAAAACTAATTTCATGTTTATTTATAGCATAATCTATTAATGTAAACATAAATACAATAAGTTCTTAATTTAATCTATTTGTGAAATTCTATTTACATATGTTGAATAGATAGGCATAAATGAGATAGATTTTCATTTCACTATATTAGAAATATAAGTATAAAATAATTTAAAAAAATAACCATAAAATATATTTGAAATTTAACCTCATTGAATATTTAATTATGTAAATATCAAATGTGTGATAATTAGATAAGGTGTAGGCTCATAGTAATTTAATAAGCATAGTTGAGCACAAAGTCACAATTATAATACAATGAGAACCAAACCTGCTATATAGTCTGTAATACTATACCGTTTCAACTTCAAAATGATAATAATCAACTTCAAAATGGACTTATTTTCAAGTAAAAAAATTAATCAACTCCAAAATTGATCAATCAACTTCAAAATGGAACAATCAACTTCAAATTGAGAAAATGTCAAAAACCTAAAAACAATCAACTTCAAAATAATAAACAACTTCAAATTGAGATATTTTTTTGGTAAATTGAAAATTATTTTTTCAATTAATTTACCCCATGAATAAGGAAATTGACTGTTCGTATTCATTATATAGATGAAGAAAAAAACAAAATACAAACAACTTAGAGGCCAAGAAAGCATTTGGTGAGCCTACAGTAAAAGGAGGAGGAGAAAGTCCCATATAGGCAAAAATGATGATTGATGATAATGCTGAAGAAACCTCTACAAAAGAAGCTGAAGAAGAATTAGCAACAGCTCCAAAGAGGACTCACCTCAAGAAAACTGTGAAGCAGAAGCTGACAAAAAAAAAGGCCCAGATTTTAGCTGCACATGCCGTAACAGGAAATTGGAAAGACCTGGCAAGAACAATTGGTGTGCCTCTGCCAACAGAGTACTGTTGGTTAGACCAGGATACTGATAGGAGTAACTCTAGGGAGGAGCAAGAAAAAATAAAAATTATGCAAGAGCATAAGAATTTTATGGCTGAATTAATTGAAAACTCTCCTAGGTTACTCTTTTCAAGACATTGTAAATAAGTTGGTCGAAAAGTATGAGGTTCGTGTGATCGAAAGAATGCATAAAAAGCACTTGGACTCCATGGCCTTTACTTTAAAAGCGGTTCATTATGAACCAGAAGCTGCAAATAATAATGTCAATAAGGCGAAACGTAATGATTATGCAGTAGTTTTATTAGAATTTCAGTGTGCCAATTCTTTATATGGATGAAACCAATTTTAATCTCCATATTTCAAGAAGAGAAGGTCGCTATAAAAAAGGTACAAGGTGCACTACAGTCGCGGGCGGATCCAGGGGGAATAAATATCCATGTTATTGGATGTATTAGTAATAATGGATTAATTCATCATAAAATTAAAAAGTTTCTTTCAAAAAAGAGGATAGAAAGAATGAACCAGGGAGCGCCTTAGAAAGGCAAATGAAACTTATGAAAGGAGTTGTCTTAGTTATTGATAACGCTCCTGCCATACTTCAATTGAAGAAGTTGTGGAGGAGGATGAATTTAGGCAACACCAAATTTTCAGACTTGCCCCCTATAGTCCGATGTTAAATCCCATTGAAAAGGTTTGGTAAGTCATTAAAGCTGACGTAAAAAAATATGGCAGACATAATTGTTGGGATTTTAAGAGGTGATGGCCAGGGATCTTTAACTAAAGAATTCTGCCTCAGCAAGTTAGAAGCGATGATCTCTGAGGCAATTAATAATATTTCCCCTGAGACTTGCACTAACTTTGTATCTGGAATACAAAGATTACTTCCCTCTGTAATTAACTTAGATGTAATTTTTTAAATAAATTTCTTAGGAATGTTTATATTTTTTTATATCCCTTTTAAGTAAAAATAAAAGAATAAATATTAAATTTATTAGTATTATATTCTCAATTTGAAGTTGATTAATCCAATTTGAAGTTGATTATTTCTCATTTTGAAGATGATTGATCCATTTTGAAGTTGATTGATCCATTTTGAAGTTGATTAATTTTTTTACCTGAAAATAAGTCCATTTTGAAGTTGATTTTTATCATTTTGAAGTTGAAAAGTTTCATAATCAATTTTTGACAGCATTATCTCCCAAAATGAGTTCCATGAAATAATTTCTCTAAAAAAAATGGAGAATACCATTTTCTAAAGAATAAATTAGAGGTTTATATGAAGAATAAGTATCTTGAATTTGATTCAAATTCTCAGTTGACATTAGTTGCCAGGTAATAAATCAGCATTCTTACTGAAATGTAAACAAATTTCTCAGTAGTGTGTGTCTGTTTGTTTTTTTAGCAACATATTTTTTAAAATAATTTTGAAAAAGTTTTTATAATTTAATAAAAATTGTACATAAGCTTGTTTTGATTAAATTAAATATATCAAAACTTTAAAAAAAAAAATATATATTGTTTTTTTGGTATGTTTTCGATTCATAATACCGTAGTTATATTAGTCTTCCTCCATTGTTGAATTTCCAAAGGAAAGTAAAGTCTTTATGGATTGAAAGCACAACATGCAAAGAACAGATATTGTTTTTTCTATTTTATGGAAAAAGTCTATCGAACTTTAGATAAGAATGGTGAAGCTCAGGCTGGTACTTTGAACATCTCAAAAGCATTCAACAGCGTTTATCATACCGGTCTTCTTCACAAGTTGAAAAGTTTTAGTGTCTCTGGATGAACTTTTTTTTTTTTTTTATTCATTCTTTCTTATAGTGAAATGAAAGTTATCCTGAATGGTCACTCTTCTAGATTATTTTGTACTAATGCAGGTGTCTCCCAGCACTCTATCCTTGGTGCTATTTTGTTTTTAATTTTTATTAATGACATTCTTGATGGCATCAGCTCTCAACTTTGTATCTATGCTGATGACACAACCATTTACTCCTGTTTCAATACTAAGTCTAACCAGTTCAATAAGGTCAAATTGCCAGCTGATCACAAATTTTTTGAATTTAAGCACAATAGATTAGCAACAAGGTCTCATCAATTTACAGTTGAATTATCTAGATGTAACTGTAAGTTCTATGCTAACAATTTCTTTTCTTGCACTTCTTGCTTGTGGAACTCTCTTCCGGCTCTATAGTTAGCTTTGAGCTTCAAAAATTTAAATGCAATGTCAATTGTTAACTATAGTCTGCCTGACTATTCTTCAATTGTTCTCACTCCTTAGTAATGTTTGTTTTCTAATTCTTTCACACTCAGTAACACCTTGTGTCTTAGTGGCTTTACTGACTTGCTTGGGGTAAATCCAATTAAAACAAATAAATCTGTTCTTTTTATTTTTGTAAAACTAAGTTTGCTTTGATTAAATAAAATTTTGCTTAAATTCTACCTACCTTTTCATTAATAATTCATTTCTTTCTTTTTTTTAAATTTTTTTTTTTTTACATGAAATTTGTACATTTTTCTGTAGAAATGCTGAATTGTCAACTGAGAATTTCACTAAATGAATTTAATGCAAAATTATATTTTGAAAGAACATTTGAAAGTCATAACAATTCTAAAAGTTTTCTATAAAAAGAATTAAAACTGATAACAAAAATACAACAGAATCCTCATATAAAGTCTGTTAATGCATTGTTCTTGCTAGTGAGGTGCATATCATTGGTGAATTGCTGATTAAACTTTATGTAAAAGATATTGTGTGTATGTTGGACGCAAATTTTGTGAAAAGTTAGTAGCTGTGTCTCTTTCCAATGTTACTGCATCAAGTTCTCTTAATAATACAATTAGTGACATTAAAACAGAACTTATTTTGTGAGTATATGTATTGACACTTATACATGACAAATCAATACATCCAGAGATTTTGCTAAGCTGGCAAATTGACCTATTTTTGCTTGATATGACTTCAAGAAAATATCTAAGATGATTTAATTTTATGTCACAATTTTCAACAGTTAACCTCCAAGAATTTACATATTCAATTCTGTCAATAATTTTGTGAAAATGCACAATATAAGCTGGGATAAATGTATTGCAGTATGCAACAATAGAAGAAAAGCAGTGGAAGTAAAAATGGCTGTAAAATGAATTGAAAACATTAAAAAAAAAAAAAAAAAAAAGTAATCACTACATTCTTTAGATATGCTTTTGTTGCAAAAAAAGATTTAAGGTCTTTTTACATGAAGCAGTGCTGGTTATAAATTTCAATTGCATTTTTATTTTTTTAAATTTTAAAGTTTTATCTGAAGATATAGGCTTCATGGTACTACATAGAAAAGTTATATGACAATCATAGAATAATATTCTTGTGGGGAAAGTTTGAATTGTAGAAAGAACTGTTGATATGTTTAATCTATCATAATTTTTGATTATTCAACAGGTTAACAAACATGCCATGGCTCTCAAGAATTGCATACTTATATTTTTGCAAAATTGAATGAATTGTGTTTATTTCTGCAATAGAAAGAAGTGAATCTTTTCAAGCCAAAAATAAACTGGTATCATTATGATGTAAATTGCAATACTTGATCTCAGCTGTGGAACAAAATACCTTTTTTGACTGTTTTCCAATGTTTATCACTTTTTCAAGAATCTGAACTGGATTCAGAGGTTGAAAATTTGAAATGATATTAGAAATCATTTTTGTTGTGACTGATTATAATTAGAATCACTAAGTAGTTTCCAAATTTGAAGAAGAAAAATAATTATTGAATAGAAAGTCCATTCAAAGTTCAAGAAGATCCCACAGGATTTCTGACAATGGATTATGAAAATTTAATTGAAATTAATTCAGATATTCAGTTAAAGACTAAATTTGAAGGACTTCTGATAGCAATTTTCTGATACAGTATATTTGACAAAATATCCAAATTTATCAAAACAAGTTATTCAAGTTCTCATAGTTTACCACAATATATTTATGTGAATATAGCACAAAAACTATAAATAGACTGGATGCTGCACCTAGATAAGCAATTTCGTTTATCCAATAGAAAAGCAAATTTGCAGAAAATACTGGAAGCTGCAAAGCACTAAAATTCTTTATATTAATCTTAATTTAATAAATTTAGTGCAACAGTTGATTTTATTTTAGTGCTTAATTTGTTTTTTATATAAATAAATTTTTGCACTAAAACAGTTTTTGTTTCATTTTATATTTCATCAAAATTATAATAGTGCCAGAAGATATTTAAAAGTAGTTCCTTGATTTTTAACTACTGTTTTATAGAAAGTGATGTTCTTGGTATAGCTGAAGAGTTATTTCCCTTTACATGTCCAACTTAACTTAATCATATGAACTTTCTGATCAATAAAACTAGCATCTAGTTATTTTTATTACATTTATAATCATGTCATGATTGTAATGTAAATTAATTTACAAGTAGAAAATAATTTTTTTGCATAATTATTTTATGTTGTTGTTAAAAATTGATTTTTATATTGTTTACTCTTGTATTTCATGAATATGACTATCATTGCTTATAAATGTTACATACAAATTAAATAAAGATGTTTATATTTTTTTTATTAGATATATGCTTAACCCCATGCAATTCTTCTTAAATACAGGTTAATTGCTTCTGTACATGAAGGTACAGATGTTTTTTTTAATTACTGCCTCTGCATACGAATCAGGTTGGTTGGTTGTACTAAGGAGCACAGTTGTTTCTTTTTGTTAAATATTTTCTTTGTTTCAGGTTAGAGAATCAAATATTTAATAACGTATATAATATTTATTACTTTATATATAGCATGCACCAATCTGAAATAGACTGTTTAAAATTTACATTTAAGTGAATTCATATTGTAAAAATATGCTTTTTTTTTTTTTTTTGTAAATTTTACATAGATTTTTTATAGGCTTTTGTATATTGTATGTGACACTAGAGAAATATATTAGAATTCAAATTAACTGAAAATTAAATTTAAAGCTTTCTTCAAAACAGGTCTATTTTCTCGCATTGATCCAATAAGACTTTTTGTTTAATTTTTTGCTTACAATATTTAGTATTTGCTTTGTATTAAGAAATCATTAAATGAATTGATAGCATTATCAAAATGTTTTTTGTGTAGCATTTTGATTGATTTTGTTTTCTCTAACAACATCTCAATATTATAATTATTTTTTATATTAGTAAAGAAATAGTAAAATTATTAAATATCACAAATATTTTTTTTACTGATTATGTAGCAATGTGAAATTAGATAACTTAGGAAATTCAGAAAACAGTATGTAACTAATTATGCAAGCTATATAACAATTTTCTGTTACAAAAACAATTAATTACACTATTTACATTGTTTGGATCATTGTCCTCATCTTTAATGTCACATTCACAACATTTTGGCTGTTGTATGCTTCAGTCTTCTTCAGGTGATATTTATAGGGATTTTAAACTGAATTCTTTATCAAGGCAAATTAACTAAAACAGAGATATCCAAAGTAAATAAAGGGTTCAGTTTGAAATTCCGACAAATGTCATCTGAAGAAGGCTGGAGTGTAAAGCAGCCAAAATGTTGTGAATGTGACAATGAAGATGAGGAAAACAGTCCAAACAATGTAAATAGTGTAAATAGTTACAATACCTCATCTTATAAATATAGACAAAAACAATTATATCTCAGGTTATTGCTTTATACATTGAAATGGGTAAAATTCAATAATTTCTTAATTTGTGCATCAGTTTTGTATTTTACTTGGTCATCTTGATGCATTAACAGGTTTGTAAGATTGTTAATTCTCTAATTGTAGTTCTTGAAGATTTAGTTTCTTTGTTTTACATTATTTATTCCTTTCCCTTTTTGTTTTTCAGAAATATAAACCCTTCAAAGGTGTTAAATATGTCACAAAAGCTGGAAAGTTTCAGGTGCGGACATGATGAAGAAATAATTTAAAAAAATAATTTGTTATTTTTTCAATTGTGTATCTCTTTGTTTTTTTTTTTTCTTTTTCTTTTTTGTTTTTTTAAACCATTGTCTGGCAATGAAAAGAAGAAAAAAATGATTTTCTTTCTTAAAGAATGACTTTAATGTCATCTGACTTGAAGTAAACTAATTCAACATGATACACTAAACTTACTGCATTCAACTGTGTGCCATGTATGTCTTCTAACTGAAAGAAGAGATCCCTGATGATTTATGTAATTGTTCTGCAGATAAGCAGAATGTATAAACACATTTAGTCATTTCTGTTATAAAATAATTGTTTCATTCCTGTGTGATATCATACTATAAAAAAATAAAAAACATGAAACTAAAATATTCTTGGAGGTATAGAAAGAGTGCAAGTTCGAGAACATCATCAATTTTTACATAAAATATAGACAGGAATTAAGACAATACCAATGTTTGAATTAGTACAATGAAATACTTAATATCAAATTGAATAAACTACACTGAAGATAATAGTGATGATAGGGAATAGCTTGATTGAAGTGATTCAATTTTCATCTGTTTAATTAAGCAGATTATTAAATTTGAATTTTCATATTAGCATTAAAAATTAGTGTGAAAGTTTTTGTTTCTAAAAATATAATTTTCATCATTTTCTTTCCTTTTTTTTTTTTTTTTTTCAAATTTTTTTCATGTAGCTTTAAAATATTTTATATGACCAACATACATTTGCAAACAATAGCGTCCAGGGAAATCTGAATTTGTGTTCAGGCAAGATATTCAGTGAAAGAAGTAACCTTTTAAATAGCCTCTCTGTCATATGTAATCAGAAGCAGCTCCTCGCAAATACATGTTTAATTAAAAGAAATTGTTCATTTTGTTTTTGTTTAGTAATTTCTGGAATTTTTATTGCATACTGAAAATAAGTAAACATTTAACATTTTGGTTCTCCCTCATGCAAATGATGAAAATCCATGAAAATGGATGAAGCACATCTGTAACATTTGACAAATAAATTGGGTTCTAAATTATCTTATTAGTGTAAATATATAAAACTAATTCCTTCAACTAAACCTTTTTATCAAAGTATTATTTTAAAAAAAGTATCATAAACTAATTCTTTATATGATTAATAAATATATTAAATATAGAAAATTTATGATTAAAAATGTATTTCTGAAGATAATTTTGTTTTTGGAAAATTGGTTGGTTTGTTAAAATGACAGTGAGATGAACTCATTGATAGAATAGCACCAACTGAAAAATGCTCTGTTCCTTTTCCTTATAATATACAGATTCTAGAATTAAGAAATTAAAAATGATGGTCAGTTTAAAATACAAGCATAAAAAAAAAATAAAATAAAAGAAAGTCAAATGCTTTTAAGCACTACAAAATATATATTTTTCTGCTGTCATATTTGCTGAAAATGATAATCATTGGAAAAAAGTTTTGGTATTAAATCTGATGCATTGAAAATCATTTGCATTTCTTAATGACATTTTATTCATGATTAATTCACATACATACACACACACACACACACATACATTATATATATATATATATATATATATATATATATATATATATATTTCACCAACCTATTTGTGATTATCTGTTCTATGATGACTTCTATAATTCCATAGCTGTAACCTGGATAATGAGATGAATGATTTATTGATTCAATGAATGACTGATGTACAATAAAATGTTATATACACTGATGAATTAAAGAAATTTCACTGGTTAATTTTTTTGAGTTCTTTTTGTAAATTAAAAATTTGTTCTGATTGACTTTGTTTTCTGACAAATTTAGCATGTTTAATGTTATATGATGTTTCAAGATTATTGATCGTTTATAAATATGGCTGAGAAATAGCTAATTTCTTTTGAGAAAAGTTCTTTCTTTAAAAGGATTTGACAAAAATCTTGATTTGACAGATTTTTTTTGTCAGCAAAGATATTTAACCAATGGAAAATCTTTTCATATATATATATATATATATATATATATATATCAAAATGCAAACTGTTCATGTAATAAAAAAATAATTTTATTTTACTGTTGGTAACTTTTAGTATGGGAAAAAATATTGGTAAAAATAAAATATTCTGTTTTTAATAAATTAGAATCTATGATGAATAAAAATGCTGTTTGGATGACAATATTCTATAGACCTGAATTTTTATTTTTTTTTATTTTTTTTTTTTTTATTATTTTTACAGACTTGTTATTTTGAACCATCACATGTTAATATGGAATATTTACACACACCCATACAATCATTAGCCAGGCAAGGTTACATTTTGGAGTCTATATAAATACTTGAATTAATGCATGTAGAGAAGTTTTTTTTTTTTTTCGTGAAGCTTACAATATTGACTCATAAACTTCTCCCTTTCTTTCTTGTTCTCTCTAACACTTATCTAACGCTTAGTTTCTCATAATGCATTGACATCTTTTGTATTAGTACTACATGTGTCACATTTATTTTTTACAATATTAATATTTGCTTCTAATGAGTGTCAACTGAAAAAGGCTTTCAAGGGATGGAGAAAAAAAATGAAAATCAAATGTGCTAATTAATTACTGCTACCTTGAACTTCATATATACCATATGTAATAGTAAGTTTATGTGTAAATCTAGCCAAATTCATCTCTCTTAGCATTTAGTCCTTTTTGGCACTACTTGATCTTAACCCTCTATTAGTAGTATTAGTAAAATGAAGTGTTCATAGTTAGTCATTATATTACTTCACCATTTATATTGTGTGGGTATCAACCAAATATAAAATAAACAACATGGTGTAGGTGCAGTTCTAAACACCAACCTTTGATTCTATATTTAAGGTTTGATTACATTCATATGTACATTTATTAAGAGAGTCAGTTATTTCCATAACTAAAACCTGAAGAAAAAATTGAATACAATTATTAAAAGTAGTATTTCTTTTATTTTAAATGTGTTGATTGAAAAACAATGCATATATACATAATTTTCTGGTCAAAGTACCTCAAAGAATTTTTTTTTTTTTTTTTTTATAACAAGATTTGGAGGAAGACCTAGATTTTCATTTATTTTTTTAGAGCTTTAGGCAAAGAATGTTTTAGATTCCATAAGTAAAACCTTTAAACTTCATCTTCAGAAAAGAGAAATTTAGCTTGATAAATTTCAGGCATTTTTTGCATACAATGTATTAAAGTTTAATTTATTTCAGAAAGTTATGTGTCAAGAAATTTGAAAATTTGTTTAGATTGTAATTCGATTCAGAATATGTTTGTGTTAATTTCCAAAAAGAGAATTTTATAAATACAAAACAAAGTTTTCAAGAGATGATGTGAAACTATTTAGTTTTAACTATATTGAGTTAATCTTTTACAAGCTTTAGCAAAAAAAAAGAAAAAAAACAACTCTTTTAATGATTCTAGAGAGCAAATACTGAAAAAACAAAAATTTCTGTTTTTCACTTAGGGTAATTTTGCCAGTATATATGGATTGCATTTGCTTTTAAATCCTGATGCATTTTTAATGGCTTCTAGAATTTCTGTAGAATTCTTCATGAGTTTTTCTAGTTTGCTCTGTGGATTTTATTTATTTATTTTTTTTGTTAAGTGTTAAAATCCCTTCAGAAAAATAATAGCATGTTCACAATATGGTATAATCTAATTATTGACCTCCATCTTTCATATGCGCAGCATTATAAGTTATTATTTTATTTTTGAACGTTGTGCATTGATTGTGGATTCTAAAAAGTTAAAAAATCCTTAGAATCATAGACTTATATTGAATATATGATGAAAAGTTTTAGTAGTTTGTAAAATCAGAATGAAACAATTGTTCATTAAGTAGTTCTTATCCTTTATAGACAAATCTGTTTATATTTTTTCTTCAAACTCTTTGAATGATTTTCTTTTCCAGCCAGAAATCTAATGCAAGTAACAGATGTTATAATTCAATTTAAATAGAATATACAAGCAAAGACACAATTGTTGTCATATTGATTAATATATATTCAATTGGTTCAGTTATTGTCTTCTATATTGATATTGTATTTTTTGAAAGCATTGAACATTACAATTACAAGAGTAGTCTGAATCTTTGTCCCCCTGATTATTAAGTTGGTTTTTGTTTCATAACAAGGAAAAAGTGAATAATAGAAGGTATTTTGTTTAAGGCGCATTGAAGATACAACATACATGAGAAGAGTACAGAAGATATTAGCTGAAACAAGTTGAAATCCTAAAGATGTTTATATTTGTTTCAATAAGTTATGTAATGAAAACTTAAAGAAAAAAAGAAAATGTTGTTAGTTGTGTTTAATACATAAAAGTATCATATAACCTGCCGTAAATTACCAAAATGATGCAGCAGTATAACTTAGTCTGTTGTGTAAGTGAATATATAATTATAATCATTGGGTTTGACAAGTTAAGTGCACTGGAGAAATAAGCTGAAAAAATATTTTTCTGAATTGTGGTATGCTTTTAAGTGTGTACTCTTATAGATTTTTTCTTCATTTTCTTAGCCAGTAAGAATGACATGATTTATTATCATTCCTTGTATGTGATCCCATTTGACTAAGCAACACCATAGAAACGTTATAAATATTGCATGTATATACTATCATATTAACGAAACTATTAAATCTTGTGAATTCAGTTATACTGATCATTGTTTATATGTAATGAATAATACTGGATTTTTATAGTTCAAGACATTCTATATGAAATTTTTTTTTTTTTTAATTCTCTGTTCAGACATTTTGTAATTCAGATATATTGTACTCCTGACCCACCCACGAGAGACAGAATGAAGAAATTTCTCCTGCCTGCACAAAGTTGGTTGATGAAGCATGATATGAACAGCATCTAAAATACGTAAATGTTTAGCCGCCTAAGCTTTGTGTAGTACCCTAAACGCTTCATTAGAATATTACAAAGTGCAAACTGGGTTGTTAATCAAATGAGTCCAATCGCTGACTCGTGAACTGACTGAGTCAATCCAGGATTTTAGTTAATATCTTAGCTCTGGGTCCAGTGATTAAAGCAGTGCAATGTCAGAAGTCTTTCATTACAATTTATAGCACACAGGTATCATAGATTTTAAATGATTAAAGTTAAGATCAAATTATTGCATTGGTTTTTGAAATTGGTGATGGAAATTTTAACTTTGTACCTTTAAGATGAGACAATGATCTATCGTCAAAAACTGCAGTGAATTTGTTTTGATAAAAACTTTTAAATTCCATTGCTGACCTTTTTCTAAGTTTTCATATAAATGTAGAAAAGTAAAGTTTACTTAAATCAGAAAGCAGCAATAAATGTCAATATAAAAAAAAAGATCAGCAAATATTGGCGACCTGATACACCGACTTGCCTTCTTTTTTGTCAAATGAAGAGAAAGTCGCAGATTGTTCTTGAGAAAGCACCCCCCCACTAGTAGGAAGTATAAAATAATATATAAAAAAACAAAAATCTCAGCTGCTGAGGCATCAATTTTTAGCTTTGTTTCGGTTTTTAATTGGGATGCTTCAACTCTGCTGAATGGTCATTTAGTGCCTATTTTGATCTCCCAACCAGGTTCTGTGATGAGAAACTTCATATAGTCACTGGTTTCGTCCAGGAAGGCATTCGCAATAGATGCAGCTACTTCACTGTGCTGTATTCCAACTAAAGATGAATTATTCACTTCCAGAAGTATACTGCCCACCTGGAGGGCTGTGTGTGAGTGGAACGTCGATCCATTACTCTAGAAAGTTAAAATAGTATAGAAAAACATGTAACATTTCAATTACATACACTTTGGTGATCATCTAATATCTGTTCGTTTTTGCTATTCTACAGATCTGATATTTGTCTATATCTCTGAGATGAGGAATTAGGATTACTGTTATCTTTATTGCCATATTCACAATGTTTCGGTTCTTCAGGTGATTGGAATTTCAGATCAAACTCTTTATTTTGTCCACCAGGGTACATTGTTCTAGTTCTACGTGCCATGTCTCTTTTGGATGTCTCAGTTATTTCCCTTTAACTCAACTCTCTAAGTTTGGTTCACAACTGCTGAACTCACAACTCTTTGGGTCTAGTTACTGGATCTAACCAGCGTCTTTCTCCACTGGGCTATGTTCCCTTGAGGACATCTGTGCATGAATTTTAGGACCTAATGTCACAGCACCACTTCTTTACCAATGCTCATATTGTAATTTTTGTTATTATTGCATTTTTTTTTTTTTTTACCAGAGCTTATATTGCAATTTCTGTTGCAAAGAGACCCAAAGAGTTGTGACCCAAACTTAGTTGAGTTAAAGGGAAATAACTAAGATATCTGGAATAGATATGGCATGTGGAACTAGAACAATCTACCCCAGTGGACGAAATAAAGGGTTCAGTTCAAAATTCCAATCACCTGAAGAAGGCTGGAGTGTACAACAGCCAAAACGTGAATATGGCAAGATGGGGATAACTGTCCGAATAATGTAAGTTTACAGCTCTGTGTATAAATATCAAAATATAAAAATACACTACACTTGGATAAAAAAAGCTAATTTTAACGTGTGTGTGTGCAAAAACGTGTACAAGGAAGTGCTGGAAACCTCTTGGCTACTCCTCTTGCCCAAATTTGGCCAAACATCAAATATTGTTTGAAGGACTTGTTGGTCAGACAAAGAATTTTTCAGTATCTTAAAATTTACAAAATATGTTAAATGATTAAAAACACAACATAGATTTTGTTGGATAGATAATTATTTGCCCTGAGATAAAACTGATATTTTCTTGAGTAATAAGTTGACCAACAAAAAAAAGAATGGCTCTAAAAAATGCATTAAACTCCAAGCATTTTAATAATAAAGATTATCATCATGATGTATCAGCTGGAGAATGTTATGCAAGACATGCCACGGTGTGTTTGGCAGGAACTGGACTACTGACTTGACGTGTGCCATGTCACAGGTTGTGCACATATTGAACATTTGTGAAACTTTGTGAAATCAATTATTCAATGGGAGGTAGATTTTATATCTTTTATTGTTCAACATGAGGCCTATTTAATTTTGCTTGCCTGGGACATGTAGTTATTCAGATATTCACATTTTAAATGATGTCAGTTTTTTGGGGGACCCCTTGTACATTATCCTTAGACAAGCACTGGCCTAGTGGGGATGGGGAATGAATGATTTTTGACTCTATGGGTGACCACTTGCCATTATCCATATAAACTCTGAAACTTGATTATCACAATAATTAAAAATAATAATCTAAAAAAGGAAGATTTCAGAAGCTAGATTAACAGCTACTAAAGGTATGAATAGACAAGGCACAATCTCTTGCCCACCTCCTCATTAGGACCTGTAAATTCTTGTTTCTGTAGCAAGTAGGCTTTTTATGTGATGGAATTGCCAGCCCCACACCAAATCAATTTTTGAATTCAGAGTTATTCCTTTTTTTTGTTTCTGAAAAGTAAGTTTCACTTTGTACAAGGCTCAGGAGCCATTCAAGGTAGAGGGTTACATTAGGAGGCAGTTTGTATGGATAGGAGGGTAAGTTAATGGTTAACTCTATCATTGAACAGGTTGAGATTATAGTGACCAGGGAAACATCTTGGGAGTCAGTTCCACACATCAGTGGTTTGTGGGGAAGACTGTACATGTGGAACTTACTTCACCAATGGAATATGGAGGGAATGTGGGTGGGGTTGGCTACAATGTAAGTGGCATGGTCGGTCCTAGTTGTGAAGGTTAGGCCTGGTGGAAACAAGGAAAGTAGCGATAGTGTAACACGCTGATTCCACATCCCACCTGTGAGAGAGAGGTTGGAGGGTGGAAAATAATTTGTCACCCACAAGAACTCTGATACACTTTTGGGCTCAATCAAAGCTGGAAAGTGTGGTCTGGGCAACTCCTGTCCAAATATGACAACAGTATTCCATTCTTGGCCTGATTTGGTTTTTGTAAAGGTAGAGGATAGCACGTGGAGCGGTCAGGAACCCGACCATTTGACCCGCATCTATAGCGATGACTTGTATGTACGAGTTCTACTTGAGGTCAGGTGTGAGTTTAATGCCCAATAGTCTCTCAAGGCACAGTGCCTCTCCGAGGAGACATCTGTTCATTGTGACTGGTAGTAGTTTGGTTGGAGAACTCACTTTCTCCTGCTGTTTGACCCATATCTGAGTTGGAGGGTGAAGAGATATTCATACCTTTCCCAAGGGTATTTGTGTGAAGGAGAACACAAAGACCTTGGCTAGAATCTGAACTCAGCATGCTGATCCCTCTTCTATGCCGATATAGAAAAGCAGATAAATATTACAGTATTACGAAGATATGTGAAAGTTTAAACAATAATAATTGTTCATTTTTTTTATCATGCATTATAGATGTTATTGGTAAATATAAAAGTTCTTATAAAATCAGATCATATTAAATTAAATCTTACCTGGATACTGACGACTCTTGGGAGCATTTGTCGAGATGTAGCCCCTCCTTCAAAAGCCAATCCAAGAGTTGGCATTGTCTTGTAGATAATAACTTCTTGTAGTGGGATATTCCCATACTTTTTCCGCAGACGTTTTTCTTTTTCTTCCTGAAAAAACCCCCAAAAAACAAAAAAAAAAACAAAACAAAGAGGAATAAATACAATATAAACCTAAGAAGGTTTTGCATAATGATACAACTTACTAAAGTAGTTATGGTCTGAGACGAGCTTTTTTATGCGATGTCCCATTAGGACGTTGGCGGCCATGATTTCCTACAAATTTATTACCTGCGAATTGCCATATATTGTTGGGAAAGAGAGTAGAGTGCATTCCTGTTGCCATCCCCCATTGTTTTCCTTCTCTTAGACTGGTTGTCATCCAAATCTAGTAGTTCCAGTCTACTGTACTATTTAACTCATGGCTGGTGTTGGGGAAGAAGAGACTGATTCCCCCACCCCAAGGGCATTAGTGAGAAAGTGAACTCACTAAACTATCCCGGAATTTGAACTTGGCTCGCCGACGCCATTTCCCTCACTAATAGCCCTTACATTAACTGCACATCCATGAAATTAACTTACTGACCACTGTTCCATGTGAAAGCACACTTATTGATATTTAGTAAAATTAGTAGGGTACAAGGCTACACGATTGGAGCACTCTGTCAGGATCAGGCCCGCTATAAAAATGTTTTGCTTACTAAACACCATGATGAGGCACTCCATTGTTTTAGTTTTATCTTTGATATACTTTTTGATTTTGTTGTCTGGGTTCATCTCCCTCCCCCGTCATTTCATGTTTCATGAATTTTTTATAAAGAGACTTTATGAACATCATAATAACATTTATAAAGAGACTTTATGA
Source organism: Acanthosepion pharaonis (assembly GCA_903632075.3). Lineage (NCBI taxonomy): Eukaryota > Metazoa > Mollusca > Cephalopoda > Sepiida > Sepiidae > Acanthosepion > Acanthosepion pharaonis. Next base: position 742,050 of record CAHIKZ030000824.1, on the reverse strand, counting down.
ACATCATAAATTTTTATATCAGGGAGTGTTTTGTAGGTCCTTTGTAAATATGTGGTATTGTGGTACATGTAGAATTAGGAGGTGATGGACAAGTTCTTGTGGTGACTGAGCATATTGTATTGAAGGAATGGATTTTGATTGTGATTAACTAGGACTAGGATAGTCAGTGAAGACCAGCCTTTCCCTACGTCCTCTTCGGCCTTGTGCCACGATTTTGTATTTTTTACAAAATAAATATTCTCCATTGCTGATATTACTGAAATAATACTAATAAAAAGAACTTTAATGTTGACTAGTTTTTAATTATTTTTTTATCGCGGCATTTTAACCGATACAGGTCTTGGCTGTTAAAATAGCAGAAGTTTGGAACAAAGTAATATCTATTGACGAGATTTAAACTTGTTTTGCAAGATGACGGCTTACCATTAGACTAATAAAACTTACGTAGTTTGTAAGGGTTTTCATCTGTAGTCATTTTAACATCTCTTTCCTATTTTTTACACTATGTTACCTTATTATTTACTATAGTCGTAATAGTTTCACGTTATTTCGAGATTGAATATAAAGCGGAATAAAGTAATTTTCAACGAATGATGAGCTCTGGAATATGGAATGTGAGTTTGAATTTCGTTGGAAGCTATTTAACAGACGAATAATGAATTCTTTAAAAAGGTTTTGATAAAAAGTTTAACCACCATACTGTCCTTAAAATATTACCTTAACTATAGTCGCGGGTTACTGATGAGAATCGAACTCACTACACCGAGGAAGTAGTCTATGCAACCAAATTATTAACTATTGAATCACAGTTAGTGTTCTTAAATATTCGCTCAGTTTAACTTACATTGGCATAAGGCCACAAGAGCTCCTGAGTGTCGAGCTCTATTTGTTGCCTTATAAATTTCTGTCTTCTTGTAACACCTCCTTGCAACAGGGTCACATCCTTGGTCGCTGGCACCAAATAATGTAACATCTTTCGCCGCCGCCTACACTCGGTGGTGTAACCACGTCTAGTGGTCCGGTCCTCAGGATCTTAGGATGACGCTGGTCTGAACTGGTTGTTAGTCGCTGGCCGCTTCGATCCACACCGTCTCTGCCCGCGTTGTGTCCTTGGTCTCACAGCAGTGGAAGATCGAAGGTCATAGTCTCACAGCGCTGGTCAAGCCGTGGCGGATGCTATATTAAGGAAAAATATCTTCACGACGAAAAAAATATAACGAGAAATTCGGGGGGTTAATCTTCAGTTGGTTTATATAGCTTTTGGTACAACAAAAATTAACCTTTCCCGCATCAATCTCTCTAGTGACACTGGACTTTGTCTAAACTTCTGGAAGGCTGGTTTCAAAATCTTGGAATCAGGAATTCTGGTGGCAGCTGACATGGATTCCAGAAGCACTTGATGCGGCTTTTCAGCCCAAATCTTCGAGCTCCTCAAAGTCATCTGCTTATATGCACTTCGGCCTAAAACTTTCACAGGGCCGAAGGGTTCTAGGGGGATGAGAGTTTTCTTTGTTTCCTATTTTTACATTTTTAATCAACTTTCCAAAGTTGGAAAATTATCCACTTTCCCTGGGAGCAGTCACAGAGATTGCTTTTCCCTTAACTCCCACCTGCTTCACATCAAATCTCTCACCACTACTCTGCACAGGTAGAGCTAAACTTTGCCCCTTCCTCCTTCCTTCTCGGTATTCTAACTCTGCCCACTTCTTAGGGCGTATAACTGTTTTTGTGACAAATCTAATTTTTAAAATGAGAAAGGGCGTGGTTTATTCTCCTCATTAATTTTAATTTTTCGAATCTTTTCGCACAAACCAGAACACCTTCTTGGCACGACATTATTGATCTTCATAACCTCAACCCTAAGAAAAAGGGTTCGTTCTCTGTTTTCGTCAACAAAAAATATTTATTTCCTTAATTTAGCAAGAAAGAGATAAAGCCATTTTTCGTTCGCATGCCAGACTTCCGATAGATAAGAAAAATAAACTTTTAGGAGAGAAGAAATCCACACATCCCATTCTCACCGAGAAAAATATCTCCATCTCCACTCTCTTTCTTTCTCTCTCTCTCTCTCTATATATATATATGTGAAAAGTTTGTGTATATAAATATAAATAAGTTTGTCTGACGATCGCAAAAGCGTGAAACCCAGGGTCACAAACTCACATCAATCCAACCAAATATATATATATATATATATATATATATATATATATATATATAATCTTCCAGCCTATATTTCATTTTGGGTTAAATTTCCTTTTTCTGCTTAGAATTTATGTTTAACCGGCTCACTGTCACATGTGGCGTTTTTCGACTTGCAAGCTAAACGCACAATGACAATTCAATTCTGATTTTATACACAATTAAAATGTCATGGGATTTAAGCGTAGTGCCTGAATAAGTGGGCCCACGTTTTAACGAAGGGGAAAAATGGTTCGTGCGTAAAAAATAAGTAAATGAGATAAAAAAAAAAATGCTGCTGATTTTTATGAATTACGACGCACAGAAAATTACTTGTGCACACCCATCGTTTCTTAAAAATATATAATTACAGTTTATCACCACTCTCTATTTTTTCTAAGTAAAAAATAGTATGTCTATATTTCTGAGATAAGGTATTATGTACATTATTTACATTATTCGGACTATTTCAAAGAAGAAGGTCGGAGCGTACAACGGCCGAAACGTTGTGATAAATATGGCAACAAAGATGGGGACAATAGTCCGAATAATGTAAATAATGTAAAAATTAGTCTTATAAAAAGAAAATGACGACGACAAAAATAGCAGGAGAAGAAATAGAAACAAGATGGCGATTTATTAAGGTGGTACAGGAACTGTAAAAACCAAAATTACGTTTGGAGATATTCACAGTTATTAAAAACCTAAGTATATATACATTTCTGTAGACATTGCAAATATACCCACACATTAGTTCAGTGATTCTCAACCGCAGGGCCGCGCCATACTAGTGTGCCGCGAAATATTGTCACTGTATACATATTGTGTGTATGTGTGTGTGTCTGTGTATGTGTGGAATTACTAATGCTACAGCGTTAGTATTTGAATAAATGGATAAGTATTAAACATTTTTTCAAATAATTCTTTTCACTATTCATCGATTATGTTATTTTAAATACTTTGTTTTAATATTCATTTTAAAAAAGTATTTTATTATTTAAGGGCTCAAAATAAAACATTCGACGGTACCCATTGATACATTTTAGATTTCAATACAAAAAGAATATCCTCCATTAGGTAAAAATGTTTTATCAGTTTTATTGCAATTTTCTAATTCTTATTAGTGTGAATTAGGCTTCTCAACCCTAAATAACATGAAAAATAAGAAGTGAGAAAGACTATGCTTAACTGATGAAACACGAGGATCTGCTGATCGCGCATTTGAGAAAACATTGAAGAAATTGCGAAAAGTCACTAGACACAGGTTTCACACTGAATAAGCAGTACAAATAGTTGAATAGAAACATTGAAATAAAGTAAGTTCATATTTGCATGTAGATTTTTTAAAAAATCTATATTTTTATTTCATGACATTTAGATGTATACCCTTTAAAATTTTTGCTATGTGTGCTGTGATATTTTTATTTGCGCCTAGGTGTGCTGTTACTTAAAAAGGTTGAGTAACACTGCATTAGTTACTAACTACAATATTTTTTCATCTGGTTGAATAATTTTATAAATAAGAATAAACGTTATAAAACAGGTGTGGCCAAACTTGCTTAATCTGAGAGCCACATACAATAAAGTTCAGATGTTTGAGAACTGCAAAACATGAAATTAGAATTTAAATTCTTAAATATTTTTTACTAACAATGGACATTAAACTTACATTTTAATCCAATGGGGCCTCAATTCATGCACAGTAAATAATTATAAAGCTTGAAATACTACTGCAAGTTACGATGAACAGATATCTCCTCGGAGAGGCACTGTGCCTTGAGAGACTATCGGGCCTTAAACTCACACCTGATCTATAATTTTTATATTAACTGTGATGAAAAAAAAAGATCTCAACCAACATATATCCAAGAGCCGCATACTAAAGGTCAAATACCTACATGTGGCTGTTATATTAGGTTGTCCCAAAAGTTCGTAAACACTTGCGAAAAATTGAATTTTTATGCAACACAATCCAGCACAATCGAGACAAGCGATGGGTTCAGAAAGGACAAGAGACACCGTTGGTTCTAAAACAAGATCGATTCGGCAAGAAAGTCATGTTGTGCGTTTGGTGGAACTTTGAAAGAATCGTGCATTTTGAGTTGATTCCGAATGATCGTGCCATCAGTGCTGAACTTTACTGTCAGCAACTGGAGCGGGTCTACGAAAAGTTGAAGCAAAAGTACCCGGCTCTGATCAACCGAAAGCGCGCTTTGATGCAGCAGGACAATGCCAAGCCACACACTGCCAGGAAGACCAAATACAAGTTTGAAAAGCTGGACGGCGTTGAGGTTCTGCCACATCCAGCCTACAGTCCTGACTCTGCTCCATCAGATTACGGCCTTTTCCGCTCAATGCAACACTTTCTGAAGGGCCGCCGATTCGACTCGTTTGATGAAGTCGAGGAAGCGTGTCAAGAATTCTTTGATTCGAAGCCGACTGAATGGTACTTTCACCAGATCCGAAAGCTTGCAGATCGATGGCAGAAAGTCTTGGAAAATGATGGTCTTTATTTTGAGGAATAATTTTTGTTGTTTTTGTTATTACTTGGCGAGCAAAATTTCAATTTTTTTGCATGTGTTTACGAACTTTTGGGACAACCTAATAATTTCATATATTTTGTATACATGTAAATTATCTCAAAATAGTCGATAGTGTGTATACAAGATGAGGGACATTTATTTTTATTTCTGACAGATCAATGTCATAACAAAATGCTCTGTTAAATAACGTTGAACAATATTTACATTGTTCACAATGAGGTACTGAGTTGCTTAAATAAGTTTTGCTAATATGTGTTATATGTTATGCTGTAAGGTGACCAAAAAGTTTCGTCGGGTAGACGATGTGAAAAGAAGTTGTGTTTCTGACGCTTAGGTATATACACCCTATTGTAATAAGATGTACCGGACTTGTGAGTAAAGACAACATGTGTAACATCCACTAGTTTTCTATTTCAGGGTCGGAGAGAAAGCACGCGACACACTTCTATATTTTGTTAGCGTGTGTTTTTTTTTTTCTAGAAAATAAAAGCTTCATTTATGCTCTTACGACCTTTTCCTAGCCGTCGTTTCTTTTTGTATTAATGTTTGGGTAAATAACTATATCGATGGCAGATACTACCAAGGCCTCCAACATATATTTGGTAAAACTAATACATTCATCAATTTGTGATTAGATGGCCGATTCTATGGAATGAAGAGGAATCCAGGTGTTACTAGCGTGGGCGAATGATTAATAAATAAATTCAACTGCCTATGGACTAATAATCCATATTATTGGCTCTGGACGTTTCTGAGTATAACTGGGCTTATTGTTCCTGTTTGCTGTATAGTTTACCGGTTAGAAACGAACACGTTGTAACTTCATACTTGGGTTTTTGCTCATCGTTCGGCTTGTCAACGTAAAAGAAAGTTCACACAACTTGTAAGAAATGCAAAATTTGTAGAATATTCTGTGTTTTCTCGTATATATGCAGCCAATTGCTATGCGGTAATTTGTCAAATTTATCTTTAACACATTTACAGATTTGGTTATGTGTATATTTTTTCCACCACTAAAACAAGTTATTCAGAAGTAATCGACACACGACAGCTTCCACGGCACAACTTTTCAATAGATGACTTCTAAAATTCCCGATACTGCAGTAAAAACAGTCGAAAATTTAGCAGCAGCAAATGGGGAACATGTTGAGCCACCTATTTTGGAAGTCAAAATCATTGACCATGAAGCGCTATGAATATTAGTAGAAGCCAATAATAACAGGCATATAACTGGTAATCAAGAAAGGTATTCGCAGGAGATTACGGAGAGAAATATATTTACATCACATTTACCTGTTTAGTAATTAATAGTTTTGATGCCAAATTTTTATAGATTTTTATCAATGTATTCGACGAAGGAAACCGTATTTTGATTGTGATTGACGTCTGTTGTCTCTCGAGTTCTCGGTTAAACAATATACGTGTTTGAGTTAGCCAATCAGAGTCTTTCTTGACACGTTTCTGATTTTCACGCTACGTTAAAAGCAGATGGTAGTTTTATTGCAGGAACTTCAGTAGCCTTTCCCGGTGAAAATATTATACAATTTCTTCATGCTTTGCATTATTAATAAGAAGCGAATAGAATTGTTAACGTTATTTTATGAATCTGTAAGTCTTTCATTTCTATTTCGCTTTTGTTTTACTCTCGACACGTGTCGCTTCGCTGACGGCAAGATGGTCAGATTTCAAATCAAAATTGTTTGTCCACTTAAAATACTACATTTATTAGAAAATGTATGAAAAATTTCTCAGAGTCGACCTGTGTCCGTTGACCCCAAATGCCACTTTTACTGAATCTATTTGCTTGAATAGGGATTTTGTCATTACTTTTTGGTCGTGTCTTGTTTGAAAGTATCTGGTCTTGTACTTCTTGTATTGATGTAGTCACATAGGCGATAGGGAGTGTGGGACACTCCATTACAACAGAATTGCTGAATAATTTCAATACAATTAATATTAAAATATCTGATGTTTAGGGTGTGAAGAGTAAACTTTTTTGTTTCCATTTCTATGATTTTTGAGCAGCCCAAAGTAGGGGTTATCTAGAAAAATGGAAACATATTATTCCAATATTTTATTTCAAACTCAAATGTTCTGAGTATTTATACAGGGTTACCGGGCGGTGTTGTAATGGCGTAAGAAAATGCAAAAAGTGAAGTTCATGATATTATGCAGGAACGATAACGATTAACCCTAGACCTGAAAAGGTTAATATTGTAGTGATCGGGAAAACATCATGTCAGGAGTCTGTTCCACAAAGCAGCAGTTCTTGGGAAGTTGTTCGAATGGAACTTTTTATTATTGGAATACGAAGGGAATGAGGATGACTCACACTTGTGTACGTGGCATAGCGGGTCTCAGTTTTAAAGTTCAGGGGTGGTGGGACTAAGGATTGTAGCTGGTCAGAACACATGCCATGGAAATAGCGATAAAGAAGCGTGAGGCTCGCAACGTTTCGTCTGAAGGAAAGAGGTTGTAGGGTAGAAAATATTCAATCACCCACAAGACCGCGTAGATGCTTTCGAACTCTATCAAGTAAGTGAGGACTCGGTAGATCCAACCCAGATATGGCAGCAATACTCCATTTTTGGTCTGATCTGGCTCTTGTAAAGATAGAGTATAGAAGGGAGAGTCAGATGATGTGAATAGAGCAGTCAGTGTTTGAACGATCCGATGGAGCAATTGTCATATTTAAAACCTATATATATATATATATATATATATATATATATATATATATATATATATATATATGTGTGTGTGTGTGTGTGTGTGTGTGTGTGTGTGTGTATGAATAGACTGGATTACACTAATCATATTCCGTGTTAATCCTCTATCTCTCATTGAGCCCGCTCGCTCATCTGCCGTTGGTCACGTACTCTGAAGCTATTCAAAATGAACTGTCCCTCATTGAGAATAGTAGCGGTTTTATAGTCAAACTACGAATTGGGGATACCAAAATCAAGCAAGTACAAACATTTAAATATCTGTGAAGTGTTTAACAAGACGTGAAATGTGATACCGAAACCCGAAGGCGCATTGGAATAGCAAAAGACAGAAATTTTGTTAGAAACCAGTGCTGAATTGTTATGTAATATCAGTCATCCTATATGGCAGTGAATGTTAGGCAATCTCTTCACAGTTGAATAATAGACTTGAAGCAACAGAGATGTGTTTCTACAGAAGGACACTGAGAATACCGTGAACTAAACGTTTGAGTAATGATGACGCTTTAAGGAAAATGGAAACAAAAAGGACGCTTATACATTAAGAAATAAGACAATTTCGTTAGTAAGAAAGACTGCCGAAATATGCAATAACAGTTCTTCTATACGATAGCGAATACTGGCTGACTCAAGGCAACAGAAATATGGTTTTAAAAAAGAATGTTTAAAATATCATAGACTGAACATGTGATCAACGAGGAAGATTTAAAGATAAAGAAGACAAAAAGGACGCTTATGCTTAGAATCAGAAAAAGACAGTTGAAATTTCTAGGACACAATGAGGAAATAGGGCTTGTAGGATTTGACACCCACAGGACATATTTAAGGCAAAAGAGAAAAAGAAAAAGCAGTGAGTAACCTACACGACAAGTTTATGTAAATTGATGTCAGAACAAGGACTGGTAGGGATGGTGAAAAGATAAAACTTACTAAGAGCTACAAAGGATCGGATGTTGTAGAGGGATACGGCATGTTGTAGAATTAGTTCTAGTTTCAAGGACAATATTCCATTATACAAGTCAATGTTTTCACAAGTAACTGGAGTTAGCCATCAAATGAAGAATACAACATATGGATTTCAGCTTCAGATTGTATCATGCAACTCAAAAGTTACTCATCACATTGGAATTAAATATATAAATAGTACATTGTTCAGATGGTTTTCTTTGTTGTCATATTCACGACGTTTCAGCCGTTGTGCGTTCCCACCTTCTTCAGGTAATTGGAATCTCAAACTAAACCCTCTATTTCGTCTACAGCGGGTAGATTGTTCTAGTTCCACGTGCCATGCCTCTTCCGGATATCTCAGTTATTTCCTGTTAGTAACTCAACTCTTCAAGTTTCTGTTCACTTCCGCTGTGGCCAGGTATTGAATTCACAACTCTTTGGGTCAAGTCACTGGATTACTTCAACCAACACTTTTATCCATTGGGTCATGTGTCATTGGTGAATATGACAACAAAGATGGTGACAACTGTCCGAACAATGTAAATAATGTAAACAGTTACAATACCTCATCTCAGAAATATAGACAAATACAGTAGTACAGTTGCTGATATTTATTTTTTAATTTCAGGTCTTGTGTTATGAAATAGACTAAGTCCGAAAATTATTTTAATATATTTATTGTTTAATTAGTCCATTTCATAATATATGACGTCATTTGTTTACGTTAAGATACGCTTCGAGCAGATATGAGCATTTGAGAGAAATCATAGGAAATTTGTAGTTTCCAAGCAGTAATTCGATCTTGCTAACTAGACGCTTTCTCTGAAGCTAAATGGTACAGCACGTCAAGCTATATGACAGTTCCGTGTAGGATACAGGTTCGCTTCCTGTCGGAGGACACATATTTTCTATTAAATTTCTCCGACATTCATGCCGGTAAATATTGTTAATACTGTTTGTTATAAACAGAGCATTTACTTAAATATTTGTATCGATAAAAAATAGCATATGAACAATGAATATATTAAAATTTCAGGTCTATAGTGATTACCACGGATCGTAAGAAAGACATAATTTCAAAAGAGAAATAAGATATTGTAAATTATTGAATGATGGGAAAACAGTGTTGGAAACTGTGAAAAGTTGAACAGAAATTATAGAAGACTAATAAATTGCAAACATTGGCAAGAACAATAAAAATGCCTTGAAGAATGTTACAATGAGAGGTTTAACAAAAAATAAAAGCAATAAGCAAGATAATATTTGATGAAGCTGGTGTTGCAAATGTAAACAGAGAGAAAAGCTGCAGAATATTAAATGACCGGAAACTCACACGATATATTGTTCATAGATAGAGAAGCATATGGAAATTTTTTACAACATCAGTAGATTAATACTGGGAAATCAGTGATATGCATATTAAAATCTGACATTTTAGCTAGATAAATAAGCTGAGATAGATGAGGTGAGATAGATAAATATGAAATTAAGATAGATTAGCTGAGATAGATAAACTTAAATAGATAGATAATAAGCTGATGAGATAGATAAATAGGTAGATAGTTAATAGGATGAGATCGATTGAAAGATAGATAAGCTTAGATAGATAATGAGGTAGATTAAAAAATAGATAAGCTTAGATAGGTAGCTAATAAGCCGAGATAGATAATAAGATGAAATAGATTGAAAGATAGATAATTGATATAAATAGATAGATAAGCTGTTATATATCGAAAATAATCTATAAAGTCGGAAATGGAAGAATGAGAATAAGAAACATGTATTTATAAAATTTAACAAAATTCAAATACTTCAGCATGTCTTGAAAAATGCTCGTAACAGGTTTCTTCAATCATGACCAGTTGATACTTGAATTTCTGTAAAAACATTCTATACAATATGGCTTTATGTACAAGAAGGTACAGAAGTTTAAGCATGTGGATAACAGACAACAGAAAATATGACTTAAGTCTAAAAACGGATTGGAATAGCGAGAGATGCTTTTTAAAACCTAAGTAAAGTAAGCATGTTAATTTCGTTACAAGCGAAACACACACACACACACACACACACACACACACACACACACACACACACACACACACACACGATCTCTCCCCCAACTCCAGGTGGGCTTGCGGCCTGTCATTTCAGAAGCACCTTTACATATCGATGTCTTCTGTTAGTATAAGTAGTATGGTTGTATCCATTATCGGCTTGCTAGGCCTGTCGCGAAACTTACAGCGCCTGGTATTCCTCGGCGGTCACCCTTCTGAGATTCGATGTAGGTTAACTTCGGTGATCGGACGAGAACCGGTTTTTCAACGTGATACAGCCGTGTTGATCCGTGCTAGGTAATATCGGTCCACCTGTATGGCAGTTAATGCTGAACGATTTTTTTTCATAGATGAAAAGGAGGCAACAGAGATGGAAATAAGATCTAAATGAACCCTTGTACTAAGTATCAGAAACATATAGTTGAGATTTCTGGGACACATGCTAAGGAAAGAGGGTTTGGTGAATCTGACACTCACGGGATATAGTGAAAGCAAGAGAGGCAGAGGGAAAAGGCACGTAGCCTTCTTAGCGAGATTGAGTAAATGGTTGGCATAGTAGGGAATCGGAGAAATGGTAAATAGCCAAATGATTCCTAGTGCTACGAAAAAAAAAAAAAAATAAAAAGTATTCTGTGGAGATCGCCCACGTCCTGAAGCGATATGGTACATAAAAAAGAATATACTGACCTTCGTTTCTATATGCTTATCACAAAAGAAACCGCTTCTGCCCGAACAACTGGTCCCCATTGGCCTAAAAGATTATAGTAAAAAAAAAAAAAAATTAAAAAAATAAAAAATAAATTATTTATCTTAAGACAACAAGAGAAACTGCTAATTATCAGAAATCTTTGAAATGAATTACAGGAATTCTTTTTATTTTTAGAACCATTGCAAGTGGGTAATCGGATTATATAATTTCAGACAATATTTGGTTCCCCTATCCATTCACTGTGCGTTCTCGTTTCCAGACCAAACACGAGACTCACGAGCGAACGACTGCGATTTCTTGACGTCTTATTATGGTTTATTTCTACTGAAGAACTGCTTTGCTCTCTAGAAACAGTTATATACTCACCAGAGTTCTTCATGCTTCTCGGGGAACAGCCACCTGGCCGGTTTCGGGGCCGCCTTCAATGTTACCGCTCTAAAAACTAATAATGAACGCGAGACTAAACCTTGCATACCCAAACGTACTATCTACCTTCAGATTTCCAAAATTAAGATTGGAGTGGATGTATGGCTTTTGGGTGTTTTTACCGAACGTGGATCCCCTCCCGAGAATGTGTGAGATTCTGTGTCTTTTTTCTTTTGGGGCGTGGTGCTTATATAACTTTCTGTCATCTGGTTTTCCCACGCGTGCTCATCATACTAAGCGCAGTTGGGTCGGTCATCCGTTTACGTGTCGGGGGAACCACTGATATCCTATGAAGTGCTAATTTGCAACTGGTAGATATAAGGTCTCGTAAGTCAATCCTTTGATGCACCTGGCTTTTCTGATTCTCTGGTGAACCAGTGCAAAGTCTGTTTTGGTTTCTCTTAGGATGGGTTCAGTACACATTGGGGTTATCTCAGCTAAACTTCTCTAAGAACAAAAGCTTATTAACATTAAATTCAGATTAGACAATTTGGCATTTCCTGACATGAATAACATAGTTTGACGATATAGATGGTATTTATCCATCCACCCACGGGGACCGAATGTGGCACAAGGCCTTTTTAATGTGGGTATGTCTGAGCCCGTAGGCCCAGCCAAAAATAAAACCCATCTAAACCCGTCCAAGCGGGCTAGTTCCGTCAACCTCCCCGAACGAAACCCCACCCTTCGGCGGAGCTTCGTCCGGGTTCCCCTCTGCAAGCAGAGAGTTCGACAGACACCCGACCCGGCAGCTCACAAAGCGCAGATACTACACTTTGATCCTAGCCACCGGCCTGATGCCTTTAGCCTTGGACCTTCGATCAACATGACCCTACCGGCATACCAGCCGTCGTTGGGCTGTTACACCGATTCATTCACCCACGAAAGTGAATGAATGAAACATAATCGATCCTGAAGTAGACGATAGGTGCACTGGAGTTCTTTGGTTTTGGCTTCAAGCTGGTCCCGAAATTCGAAGTACCATAACTAAGCAGTAAAAATGGAGCGATATTAAATTCAAAGACATAATTAACAAATTTCAGCCTCCACCTGATCAACGAAAAACCTCTTCATATTTACTTATTAGGACATGAGAGCCGAAAGTAATTCCAGTTATTATGAATGAGCAGAGGAAAGAACGCCATTTCTTATCTTCGCTTATTATGGCTGAGTAGCCAAAAGAAAGCCACTTCTTATGTTCATTTATTATGACTGAGCAGCCAAAAGAAAGCCACATTATACTCACTTATTATGACTGAGCATCCAAAAGAAAGCCACTTATTTTCGCTTATGCCAGCCCATACAAAAGAAATCCAACCCAAGCTTAAAAAATCTGACCAAATTAACACAGGTCATAATTTCAAACTTTAATTCGGAATCCTTTTAGTGCAATATTTGAAAAATTTATTGCGAGGAAAAACAGCCAAGGATATGTAAAAATGTTTGAGATAAAAAACAAAACACTTCACCTACATATTTATACAACTTGCATGTGACAACAGTTTGTTCAGGCAGTGAATTACATACGCATTATCAAATATGAAAATGTGAAATCAATGAAGGTCTAACTTGATAATTTGATGTGATTTTCATTTTGAGCATGATTTAGCTATGAGATAAAATGGATAGATGGAGTATATGTATGGTCGTTCTGATAAATTGGTACCAACTGTCCAGGCGACTTAGTTTTTTACGCCTAATACCAGACTATTACATGACACATCCCCCACACTTTGATATGTGAACAGATTACAGATTAGTCAAGGACAGACAACCGTGTTTTGTAACGCTGCACCATCTTTTTCGGGCTGAGAATATTACGTACTCCTCATGTACACACACATACTATAAAGTTTTTTGAAGTTTGAATTTTTTATTTATTCTGTTTTACACATGATAAAATCTATATTTAAATACGGCATACGAAAAATTTATTACATTTTTAGATGGATTTATTTTTGAAATTGCTAACGTTTACCATGCCTACCGTCATTAAGTATACAAATCGTAATACAATTCTGAATTCCTACAAATGCTGTTGTCCGTTGATTTTTATTAATACCCTCATCAACATTACTTATCCTGTAAAGATACAACGACTCCCTCTCTTGGACAAATCAACCGCGTTGGGTCTTGTATATTCAAAAGTAAACGGAAACTGAAAATACCACGTTGAGAAATGAAAAAGCGTAATCCTTTTTCCAATATATTTGCTTATTTGTTCAGAGATTCACTTGCATGGTCTGGTGGGGTAGGTAGGTGTATACTTGGGACAACTGTCACTCGCGTCAGGACAGATTACGGATGTGATCTTCCTTTAGGCTGGTGAGAACTGCGAATCTCTTACCATCACTTTACCCATCTCTCTGCACGTCGCTCATAACTCCTTTCTGACCGGAGGACCAGAACTCCCGACAGACGGCCTATACCTACTAAGAGGTAGCATCGTAACTTTTTTCTTTTTAATCATTTCTCAACAAGTAAGGCAATAAAGCCACCAAGACGAAAGGGGTTAGTGAGTATGAGAGAATATGAGAGGAAAAATTATTAATGAGTGAACGATAAAAGAACAGAAAATAAAAAGACAGAAGATAACAATTGACATTGTATTTAAATTCTTGAAGATCAAAGTTGATTGGCAAGCAAGAAGTCAGAAGAGAGTTCCACAAGCAAGAAGTGCGTGAAAAGAAATTGTTAGCCTAAAACTTACGGTAACATCTAGCCATTTCAAATGCCAATCTAGTAGTACGCTTAGAGTCATAAAGCTTAGGTATCAGACAGGAATGTTCATCAGAACAATTACCATGGAACTATTTATAGAAACGGCACTGGGAAGATACGTTACGGTGGTTGGAAAGCGAGTGAATCGTAGATGCTAGGTCAGCGCCAATAACATTGCAGAGTCTTTTTTGTATTTTATCAAAAACCTCTAAATACATAACAGAAGCACCAGACCAGATATGACAGTAATATTCAATGCATGGACGAACGGTAGACACATAAATGTGTAAGATAGATTCTGACAAGAAAAATCTATGAACAGTGAACCTAATTTCCTGGAAGCAGACCTAACAATTGATTCAATATAATCTTTCCATGTCATGTCAGTGGAAAACTTTATCCCGAGAAGTTACAATGGGTTGCCCTTCTGGAGGTTAGCATCAGCTCTGCTGATGTAAGGTAAAAAGTTTCTCTCAGACAATTAAAAATAGCAGTTTCGTTTTGGATGCGTTAGAATTAACAAGCCACTTATTCCCCCCAGTCAGCAAGAAATTGTAGGTCATTTTCGAGTTCAGTTGCCAATTTGACATTAACGAACCGACCAGACTTACCATTAAGACAGGAGTAGATAGTTGTGTCATCAGCATAGATACCGAGTTGAGAACTGATGACATCAGAATTGTAGTTGTTGAAAATTAGGAACATAGGGGACACCTGCATTAATGCAAAAAGATCTAGAAGAGTGGTCGTTCAAGACAACTTTCATTTCTCGATTTGATAAGAAAGATTGACTCAGAACAAAAATTCGTTCAGAAATATCTTTCAACATGTGCCAAACCCCGTCAAATGCCTTTGTGATATCCAATTCAACAGCCCGAACTTTACCATTCTTATCTAAAGCTTGATAGACTCCTTCGGCAATAATCGTTAATACACCAGCAGCTGACCTATAGAAGAAAAGCCATAGGTCTTATCTAAAGATCCTTCGATGTAAGATGCATAACCAATTCAGAGTTGTTTAGAGCTTCTTTGCCATTTTTTGGCCGATAGTTTGAAGGATTAGATTAAACAGTTCGCCTTCTTAAAGACTAAACTACAGAAAAGGATTTCCAACAAGCATGAAAACAAGAAACAGCCAAGCATTTATTGTAGAGAATAGAGAGAAAAGGAGCCAGTTCTGGAGCATATTTCTTAAGGACTATTTCAGTGATATTAAGTCCACAAAGCATGTGGTGATCCAGTTTAGAGATAGGGGATCAAGTTTACTCCATTCAATTCTAAATGTACTGTTTATATAATCTTGCGAGCGAAATGCTCTAATTTTTTTTTCAAAAGTTTTCATTTATTTATGCATTTATTTTATTCCCTTTTGGTCAGTGAGTAACCGGTTTTGAAGGTATTACTTTGGATATTTTATTGTTAATCATAAAAATACCAAACACTTTAAACTCACATAAAATTATTTAGGGCTCACATGACTTCGAGTGTGTTTTAATGACATTCAGGTTTCGTTGTGTGTAGCAAGAAAGAACGGCTACGATTAGCGTGTGTTTATTGCGACGGGCGGCGGAAATAGCCGACAGCATCCGGTGGTGTTCGTCTGTCGTCAGAGATGAGACGTTGGTTTGTTTGATTTTGCAGCCAATAAAAACGATAATCTTCAAGTTGGCCTTTCGGCGCTCGGTGTAGAAAAAGTGTTTACGCTATGTTTTGGGTTGGTTAGAAGTTAGTCGTTGGTGAGTTGATGACTCTGTAGTGAGTCCCGATAAAAAATAAAATGAAAAAGATAAAAAAAATAATTAAAATAAGACATTTGCTTTCCTTTGAAAGCCTTATCTCTTTCCCATCATCTCTCTAAACTTCTCTGTCAACTACCGAACAGAAAAGGATTTTTCTTGACTGCTATCAAGATCTGACTTATAAACCAAATTTTGCTGCCCCGAATTACAAAAGACTCGCTCCAATCGAAGTCAAATAAATAAATATATATTATTTGTTTATACCTTTGATTCTGTTCGTCTATTTCAGAAGTTTCCGATTTATAATATTAAGTCTTCCCGGCACTTACCACAATTCTCAGGTTGTTAAGGTACCTGTTGTTAAGGTACCTGTTGTTAAGGTACCTGTTGTAATTCTTCGTTTTTGACATATTGCGTTACAATCCAGGTTTACAGGTTATCTAAAGAGCAACCTTTTTTAATAGATAAAAAAGAAAAAGAAATGAAGATTGTGATGGTCAAGAGAAAGATGACTCTTCCAGTTAAATTATTGGGGAAATTTTTACGTGAAAACTGATGAATTCAAACAGCAAAATGAGACAGTGTATTTCATAATAGCTTCACAAGGCATTTTACAGATAGATTTTTAGCGGGATTATCATTTGTTGAAGAAGAGATATAGTGAGAAAGATGATGTAGTAATATTAGTTGACAGTGGACACATTGAAGTTTTCTTTTTCAAACAGGAAAATATAAGAATGAGAATGTTAAGAAAATTAATAACAAAGTCGAAAAAAAAATCGTGTGACGCGTTTAGTCCGTTCGAATTTTATCGGACTAAACTGGTGTTTACGCTGATATAATTTCACATACACACAAAAGAGAGGGGACGCTGAAATTTTAAATTAGATTTAAAAAAAAATATATATACAGTGGAACCTCGGTTCACGAATTTAATTCGTTCCTGAAGTCCGTTCGTAACCCGAAATGTTCGTAAACCGAAACTATTTTTCCAATAGGAATCAATGTAAAATGGATTCCGTTATTGTTTGGAAAAGGGAAGGAAAGACATGATCGTCTCTTTATTTATAAGAATATTTATAGATCGTTGATTTTGCCATATATTAAAACTGAGTAGGAAGAGACAATATCATCAACAATTGTTTTTCTCTTAACTTTTCTTTTTCCTTTACCAGTATCACTGCTAGTTTTCTTTGGAGCCATGACTGGGGACTAATGAATAAGAAAAAAAAAAGGCACAGTACAATAAAATTGGAAAAGAAAAGCACAACACGGCAGTCGACTAAGAAGTGATTTCGTCCAGGTTAACTCGGTTCAGCTCGGTTCGACTATGTTGTTCGAGAACCGAAATTTTGTTCGATAACCGAAGCATTTTCATCTCGAATATTCTGTTCGAAAACCGATTTGTTCGACATGTGAGACGTTCAAGAACCGAGGTTTCACTGTATTTGGATACATAGTCGAGCCAATTTAGTTTATTTTTGTTTTTGCTTATATTTTTATCACATTTGTTATTCAGCACTTCACAATGTGATAATAGAAGATTTGCTAAGAAAGGTGAAATCGTGTATTATCACAATGTGGGATACGTAATAACAAATGTGATAAAAATATAAAGGAAAAGAAACTAAATTAAATTGGCTAGAGACCATATATCTATAATAGTAATAGATGGGTTAAAATGAACAGTTGATTTACCCACGCGAAGAGGATTAGTGAAGGATGATAATGACGAGGAAACACAAGGGTAATTTTATCAAAACAAGATTAGTTTACGAATTTACACGCTTGAATTTGTGTCAGTAGATCGTTTCAGGAAAATAAACCAAAAAAAATTATAGTCTGTAGTTTTAACGAATTGTCATGAAGAGGAAATGTTCATACATCAGATTAATTGATCTGACACAAAATAATATTCAAAAATGCTTAAAAACAAAGTTAAGTGAGTTCGTTGTACACTGAAGGGATATGTGGTTTGCATATGTTCAAAAGTAGACGAAGAGAGGTAGTATGAAATACTTAGCTTTCTTAGATTGCTGAAAGAAAATTATTTGAAGTATCGCGTGCTTGATAATATAATTGGCAAGAACTTCAACGCTGGTCATGAGGAACTGAAACGAAACCCTTCACATGACTTCAGACGCTCTTCTCTTATTAATTTAATGTTTCTCCTCATTTTATATCAAAAGGAATTTCGCATAGGCTCGCTATTTACTTTTTTCTTCTTCTTGGCTGAACGGCTAATTTCTGTGAAACAAGGTTTTCATTGATCCAAAATAATTTCACATAGGCTCGTGAATTTATTTCCTCCTCCTTTTCATCTCACCGGTCAATTTCTTTGAAGGCAAGATTTTCATTTGTCCAAAGAAAATTTCGCATAGCCTCGCGAATTTCTTTCCGTGTTTTTCCTCTGAATTTGAAGGGAGTTGGTAAAGGGAGTTATTATTATTTCGCACTCATTACATATCGAAACACATATCAAAAAGAAAAATGAAACGCATCACAATTTTTTTGTCCACTTTGTCATTAATTTTTATAACATTGTTTTGGTATGTATAAAAATGGTGTACATTTAGCAACATATTTATTGCCCAAGCAAAATATACAGAAAGAATACAAAATGAATGAGTGAATGTATGTATTCGTACGTATGTGTGTGTGTGAAAGTTCTATGAAATTGTGAGAGACTTACATTTGTGAAGTGTTGGTTTGGCAGAATTATGAGATTTGCCACTATGTAGTCAAGTAAGCTTCGGACGTTTGTTTGCTGTGTAGGGTTCAATGTGAGACTACGTAAAATGGGCACTGAAAACCCCGTCAAAGAGTTAACGAGACACTCGTGTTTCTATGCCATCCTGTTACTAAAAAAGAGAGAGAGAGAGAGAGAGAGAGAAATGCGTTTTTTATCTACTACTTTTGGCAGCGTCATCTACCGGTCGTTAGCAGACAGTAGACAAATGGACTAATCCTCGAGATTTTATCATTTATAGAAGTGAAGTTATAAAAGACGTTTGAGAGATAGTGGTTTATATCGACCGAATCAATAACTGTGAGGGAATAATATATAATTTATATAATATATAATTATATAGTTTTTATGTATAATAATGCATAATTAGAAATAGTCATTACATTTCTCCATGCGTTTTTTAAGCGGTGACAACAATTTATTAAAATTCATCGTGACTAACTCAGTCTCTTCATATTGTGACACAATGGGACCCCGCTAGATTTGCCTTAGGACACACGAGTAGACTGTATTATTTTATCTGAGCTTGAAACGACACGTGTTTTATAACCGACAGTAAAGTCTACATGTGAGAATTTCAAAGCAACCACCCGCTGCCCACAAGTAGGGGAAAAGTAAATAAATAAATGAAAACTTTTAGAATCAAATGCCAATCTATCGGAAGTCAAGGAAATCCCGTTGTGGGCTTATACCCAGGTCTTATACTAAGTCAGTCAAAAAGAAACCTAGCGTTGGCGGATGACAAGTAGCACGTCGTGATATAGAGATGGGGCAGAGGAGCAGTAGGAGAGAGTGGACAGTAACAGTTAAAGTGATGGAAGGAGCTACAATGAGAAGCCGTCAATAGAGATGTAGAATCAGAAGCAGTAGGAGGCTCCATTAGCAGAAGTTAAGACCCGGTCCATTAGTTTGTCGTGAGAGAATACAGAAGTAGCAGTGAAGATGTCGTGTCCATCTTCTAAAATCAAAGTTTAAAACCAAAAACCAATTTGAGATTTGTACTTGTTTTTGTTGTTGTATCTAAATGCAACTACAAAAACAAATCTCAAGTTTTCTGATGCTTATAATAACAGAGAAAAGACTGCTGATCGGGTTAAGTGTTTGAATTTACTTTTCTGGATCAGATTGTAACACTGACTTCAGTGACCTGTTTCCTAAAATTTACTCTGAAGTTAATTCCTTTGTACTTTTTAAATCATAACCAACAATCATTAGTAATCGGTTTCAGGTAATCCAAGATTTGTTTTTATTAATGATTTTGACCTTTACCTTGTCAGCACGGAGGAAAAAAAGAATATGGTATTATCAATTCAACAGCTACAAATACTACTACTACTACTAACATGGAATTATCACTTCAACAGCTACTACTACTGCTACTATTGAATTATCACTACCAAAGATATTACTACGACTACTAATGGTATTATTATTACCACAGCTACTGGTAATGCTATTATTATAGTATTATAAATTCAGCAGCTATTATTATTGCTACTATGGTATTACCACTATTACAGATACTACAATTATTATAGCTTCAGTTACTACAACTAATATGTAATAATAATAACTGGACTTCGTATATTTGTACCCACGCACCACTTTGTTCACGTGCTTCTCTCCAATAATAATAATAATAATAATAATAATGTTGCCAGAGTTATTTCTCTTATGTTGATTGTTTGATTTGTCTTTTACGGTTTATCAACCTTTTTAAAGTTATTTCAAGCCAAAACATTTTTGGATTGAAAGAATTTTTTGAGATAATAAAGATTTTCCGAAACAAGTCTTACTCTTTAACCCATAGCTGGGAGGAGAAGAAGTGGATTCATACATTTCCCAAGGGTATTTGCACGTAAATCAAAATAAGAAACCCAATTGAAATTCAATCTCGGCTCTTCGATTTCTCACTCCGAGCCTTTATCCATTACACCACTCGAACATCCAAACTGACAGCACCTGGTATTCCTGAGTACTGGCCAGGTTCAACATTGTTTAACGTCGGTGATCGGGATGAGAACAGTTTTTTTTTAACGTGATGTGACCGTAAACCATTTCTCTTATGGCTTCTGAGCTTAACTGATTGTAGCTGTTAACATGTGTATGTTTTGAATTGGTGAATCCCGTTCAGTACCACGGATTTGGTTGGTTGCCTGATATTAAACAGTTGGGCGTATAACTTAGGGACTGAATAACTATGCATTTCTGTTAATATTAATAATAATAATAATAACAACAATAATAATAATAATAATAATAATAATAATTTTGAACATTTGACTGTGATGCATGTGCCTGGTATACCCTTATTAAATTGCATGTCATGATGTGTATATTGGGCTTCGTATATTTGTACCCCAGCATCACTTTGTTGGCATGCAGATCTCTCACTTAATATTAATAATATTTGTACTTAGTGTCACTTTGTCGATGTGCTATTTTCTCGTATAATAATAATAATAATAATAATAATAATAATAATAATAATTCAGTAATAAAGGAAGCCAACAATCTCGAAAGGGAATTTCAAGTGGGCAAAGAAATACAAATAAACCATAATAAATCTACTGCAGCGGCAAAGAAGCTAAAAAAAGAAAGCAAAACAAATGCAATGTACCAAATACAAAAACGATGGCAAGATAAGCCTCTTCATGGTCAATACTCTACCCGTATCAAACAAACTGATGTAGACAAACCCCGTACCCATCAGTGGTTACGTAGGGCAGGGTTAAAAGCTGAAACCGAAGATTTTTACTCCTGTTGCACAGTGATGCCTGCTAACTAGAAATTACCAAGCACACATACTGAAGAAAAATGCAGATTTTGTGACAAATATTTAGAAACAATTGAACAAATGAATATAAAACGATATGACAGAGTGGGCCAATATCTGCACTGGAAAATATGCAACATTTACGGGAAGGAAACTGCAAGAAACTGGTATGAGCATCAGACCCGGTTACAGATATAGGACCTGTAACCATTTTATGTGACTTTCCAATACACACAGACAGAACAAGCAAAGCCAATCGCCTGGACATCAAAGATCAAAAGCCACAAGAACGGAAGGTGCTTTCATGTTGACATGGCAATTCATGCAGATTTAATGTATCTTTGAAGGCTATCAAAATATAAGGATATTAAAGGGGAAATTTTAACATTTGGCACGTGGGGATATCAATAATTGGTGCCCTCGAATTGACTGAAAAAAGGTCCGATAGACGCATTGAAGGGATTCCTGGTAGTCCATGTCTTAAAGGTATACAAAAAATTCTAGTCATAAGTACAGTTCAAATATTACGTAGAGCTTTATCAATGTAAAATTTGTGTGATCTTAGGGTTTTTTTTTATTTTTTTTTACTAAAATGATCAGTGGGAATTGCTATGAAGTCATTTCTGACCATAGGTCTCTGGTTGGGACCTGGAAGGAAATGTGTATTCAACAGAAATCAAAGGAAGTAATAATAATAATAATAATAATAATAATAATAAAAAGCAAAATGACAACAGACGATATTGATCGGATATCCTCAAGGTATATTTAACCTTGACATACAATTGTTCAAATTAAGCATCAATCGCTTTATAATATCTTTTTTTTTTCCTTTTTCTAGCTTTGCATTCCCACCTACTACAACAGTAAAGAGTTTGACGACTAAGTTTGTTTTCCCCAAACACACTCATTAGGCAGAAAAGAAACAAGTCTTATGTCAAAGGAGAGGTCCTATATGTCCATCAACTTGCGATAAATGTTTTTTTTTTGTAAAACTACAGGTATCTAAAATACATTACCGAATTTTCTACTTTTGGTGAGAAATATTGTATAGATACGAAGAGAGGATTCAAATTTTCCCCACCATTAAAACTATATCGACACGAACCTTTGGTTAGAGATATAAGGATTTGGGAGGCTGTACTGAGTATCTAGAAGGCTGGAACTCCATTTTCAGTGAATTGTTAGTGATATACGTTTCTGCATACTTAACTAGGTGTACTCCCGAACACACGCACACAGAAAAATAAAAAATAAAAAAATAAAACGAAAAAAGAATGGTGTATGTTTATCAAGATTCTTTTTTCTAAACATATAAATCTACATTAACCACATGATATTTCACCATTTTTACTCAGACGAACAGGCATCCAGTATAAAAACGAAAGTCTTGATGGATGATATGTCATCCATCGTGTTTGATTGGTTAGGGCACCTCGACATGGTGTAATGGTTAGCAATGACCCATACTTTCATCTTTGTCTCACATCTAAGCTACGCTTAGAAAATCGCCATAGTGTTAGACTGGTTGGGGCTTCTAATATCGAACGCATAAAATGTCATAAAGCGATTTTCATGTCATGCAATACATCTTGTAAAATCTTCGTTATTAGAGAGGGATATATTTGATTTTTGATTTGATAGTTTTAATAACATATCTCAATATTTTCATTGTGCAATGAACAATAAACAAACTCACGGTTAGATCAGCGTGCTAATTATTATGTTAATTAAGTATTAGTGTGGTCACAAAGCAACAGAAAAAAATTGTCCCTCTTAAAAAAACGCCATTAAAATCAACACAATATGATTTTATTCACGTTATCTGTATATAGTTCGGTTTAACCGACTAGGATCAGAGTGTTGTATCTGTGCCTACTGCTAAATTACCTAAGATCAGTGTTTCTTGATCCAACTTTCGGACGGGGATCAAAGTGTAGTATCTGTTCTTCCACTTTCTTCCGTGTTTCTGTCTTCGGGAAAGAACTTTCAGGGATGCCTAGTCCTGGGGGTTCCAGCCCTGTGGCAGAACCTCTCTCATTGCACTAAAGAGGCAGGGTTGGCGGATATCAACACCAACCTGACGGTGGCCGAAGAGACTGGGTATTTTTTTTTTTTATCCTTGGTCTATATATTCGTGTATGGGCATTCCACATTAAACATATGTTACATCCACTTGGGGGTTTAGGCAAGATAAATACAGGATCAAAGTGTATGTTCTGTGAAATGCGTGCATACACAGTATATATATATATATATATATATATATATATATATAGATATATAGATAGATAGATATAGATATATTCACATAGAAAAATGTTAAAATTTCCGTTCCTCTCTGCCGTACGACGATAGACTAAGATTAGAATCCCTGACACTGAAGAGCTGTCATACAACGAAACAGTCCGTCTGTGGGTGACTATATATATATATATATATATATATATATATATATATATATATATGTCTGTGTGTGTAAAGTGTTTTAACAGAGGACGGAAAATGTGATACTGAAATCCGATCAGTTCTTTTATATTTCAGTGAATGATGGAAAATTTTCTCACATTGGAATAGGAGACTTGAGGTAACAGAGATGTTCTTCTACAGAAAGATGCCGAGAATACCATGGATGGAGGATGTGAGTAACGAGGAAGTTTTAAGCTATATGGAAGCAAAAAGGAGAATTAGACTTAAAATAAAGAATGAAATAGATAAAATTTCTCGAACTCATAATAAGGAAAGAAGGCTTGGGAAATTTAACACCGGTAGAATTGAAAGCAAGAGGGACAGATGGAACCTAACCTACTTGTATAAATGGATAGTAGAACAGGGAGGGGATGGATAGTAAAAAGACAAAAATTGCTAAGAGCTACATAGGACAGGAGGCTGTGGAGTGCCACGATCGCTCACGCCCTAAAGCAGTGTTTTTCAACTTTTTTAAGCAACGGTACACAAATAAAAATATCCCGCCACACTTAGCAAAATTTTAAATAGGTATACATGTAAATGTTATGAAATAAAACCATAGATTTAAATAGAAAAATACCCACACAGATATAAACTTACTTTATTTCAATGTTTGTATTCAACTATTTGTGCAGCTTGTTTTAGTTTGAAACCTGTGCCTGGTGTTTTTTTTCGCGATTTCTTCAATATTTGGTCGAATGTGCGATAAGCAGACACTCATTTCTTCTTCAGTTGAGCATAGTCGTTCTCATTTCTCATTTTTGACTTTATTTAGGGTTGAGAAGCCCAATTCACATAAATAAGAAGTAGAAAAATTGCAATAAAATTGATAAAGCCTTTTTAGCTAATGTGGGATAAAAGATTTAATACTTATTCACTTATTCAAATACTAACGCTGTATCATTACTACTTCTACACACACATTCGCGGCACACTTAAGAGGGTCGCGTGGCACGGCGGTTGAGAATCACTGTCCTAAATGGATAAGACCTACAGAAGAAGAATTTGAGTTCATAGGTAAGTGAATAGATTGATACCTGCTAAATAGTTTGTCATTTTGTCTTTTATGCATACTGTTCCAATCTTGATGGCACTGTTTATCCAAACTTTCTCTGAATCAGTCTGAGATTCCTTCTTTGGGAAATCAGGAGTGCCCAGAAAAAGTTTGGTTAGAATTAATCTTGAAAGACTTAGAAACACTCGCGTGGCGCGGTTGTTAGCTCGATCGTCTCGCAGACCAATTCTCTAATAATATAGTGAGTTCGATCCTCACGATTGTCCCATTGTTGCAGCCTTATGCCAAACTTAGCGTCACCGAATGCTTACATTTACACGTGTTCATATAATATATCACAATCGTACTGTTACATAATATCAGTTCTCCTATAAGGTTGTGAAGGCGGGGCAATCTCCTCACAGATGATTGGTTGTTTAGTTCGTTTTCTACGGCTTATCAAGCCTTTGCAGGTTTTAAATAACCTGCAAAGGCTTGAAAAAATATTTTTAGATTGTAAGAATTTTTTGTTTGAGACCGTAATAATTTTAGTCTTAATCATTAACCCATAGCTTGAAGAGAAAGGATGTGGATTAATACCTTTCCCAATGGTATTCGTGCGTAAGTAAATATAACGAACCCAACTAGAATTCGAACTCGGCTCTCCGATTAACAATTCAGAGACATTATCGCTGACACTACCCACACATCTAAGCTTACAGCACCTGGTATTCCCACGCGGTCACCCATCTAGGTACTGACCAGGTTCGACGTTGTTTAACTTCGGTGATCATATGAGAACAGGTGGTTCAACGTCCTTACAGATGAAGAAAAGGCTTGAAGAAATAGAAAAGTGGTTCTACAGAGGAATGCTGAGAATACCAAGGACAGAACATCATGAGCAAATGCCGAAGTTTTAGAGAAAATGGAAACAAAAAAAAGGACATTTATACTTAACATCAGACAGAGACAGTTGAAGATTGTAGGGAACATAATGAGGAATGTGGGCTTAGAAAATTTGATACTCCCAGGGCAGGTTGAAGGCAAGAGGAACAGAGGAAAACAGCGCACGACCTACCTAGCAAGTTGGAGTTGGCGGAACAGCGTTTAGGAGAGAGATAAAGAAAAAGACAAACAAATGTATTAACAGCTACAAAGGACAAGAAAGTGTGGAGAGTCATGATCGCCAACGTCTTGAAAGGACACGGCACATAGAAGAAGAATTATCAGAAAGATGCTAGAAAAGCACTTGAAACAAAATGTTTAAAAGTAAACTTTGTGACTCAGTTTACGGTATTTACATTTTAATACGTTTTTATGTTAAATATTTAACGTCAGATTTTTAAAAACATAAAAAAAAACTATGACTATATTTAGGGTCAATTTTAAGGTAAATTGTCGGTTTTTAATTATCTTTGCTATATTTGCATGTAATGTCAATAAAAACCACACCGTGAAGAATTAATACTTGGCAACAAATCACATTAGAAAACGAAATAACAGCATGTATTGTAAATTATTCAACTACAAGGGATTAAATAAAAAGATCTTATTACACTTACCGATTAACTCACACCTCTGTTCGATTCTGGTCTGAATTTTTACCCTTCGGGACACGTGTCACTACTGGCAACGACTGTCGTAGTAGTAGTTGAGGTGTCCACTGTCCATCATATAAGACTGTGGATATCCGGGTGGAGACATTGAATTATCAAATTTGGTTTGGAGATTTTTTTTCAGTTTTTATATTTTAATTATTCAATAACTGGTATTTTCCAACATTACGAAATAAGTGCATTGAAATAAGCAAGGAAAAAATACATCATCAATCGAAAGAAAGAGGAAGAACTAAGAGAGGAAATTATAATCAATTAATCTTTTTTTTTTTTTTTTCGGACTGCCTATTATTATCTGTTTCCCCAATTTTACAATGTCGCCGACTAGAGTCACTGTTTATTATCATTCAATTAATTTCTTATTTCTCCGTCTTCTAATCAGTATATTTTATCGTCTGTCCTGAGTCTGGAAGCCGGCGGAATCGTGATGTTATTTACCTGGATACGAGAGAACGAAGCTGGATGCGCGATCGGACGAGAAGCTGAATGTATGATTAGCCGTTTTTGTTATAACCATCACCTCTCACCGCTAGAAAATAATCCTCTTATGATAATCTACAACTAGAAAATAATAGATGCGAAGATGCACTTAGCCTTACCCTAAATTTAAAAAAAAATTACCACTAAGAAATTTGGTCCTTATAGAAATGTAACACAGTACCTAACTTCAGGGCTTGTTTGAAACAATACACGTCACGTTTTATTACTGTTACTACTACTAATATAAAGTAGATGTTCTTTAGCGGGCAGTTTGTTTTCTTTTTTTATAAATTGCTTTCAGACCCTATTTTTGTTTATGTAATCGTCTGTTAATCGGAATGGCTTCAGCAATTAATGAACATGCACGCGCATGCGTGTACATTAAGTTTTGTCACCGAAGAGACGATGGTGTTTAAAGTACATATGGGTACGGAATAAGATAAAAATAATTGAAATGAACGATCTTGTGTTCGATTCTCGATATAAGTTTTAGGATAATTTTACATTTCGTCAAAATGAACAGGGATAACTTTTAAGTAAGCATGGTCGGCTGGTTACCACGTTGGTGTTCCGACCGTGAAACACGGGTTCGAATCACATGGTCGTCGTCTAGTCAAGGTGACTTCTTGAAAATATCGCCTCGTGGAGATGATCACAGTATGGGGCATTGTTAAGAAGTGACTGAAAACCACACTTTGAGTTGACTCTAATAACTTCCTCAGTCGGTCCAGCATAGAAAGAAGCTTTTAATTAAAAAATAAAGTATATTAAGTCTAAGAACAGCACCCCCCAAAAAAAGCACAAGAAAATAAAAAAACCTAAAAAACTACATAATTACATTACATATAATGTAAAAGTATTATCGTTTGTTTCAGTTGAAGAGATAAACTAAAGACATAAAAGTTAAGATTTCAAGTCTCTGATCTCTCCCGCTGGATATGGCATAATGGGAAAATAGTTGGTTACACAAATTGTGTTTACCTGGCAGTCGTAAGTTTAATCCTTGGGTCAGATGCTTGTCTCAAGCGTAAGATCAAATTAACAGTGGAATGAGAACATTCTTGAAAGAATTCTGACTACGACATCTGAAGAAGTACAATGGCCGAAAAATTGTGACGATAACATCGATGAGGACACGATTCTGAATAGATCATTTTATGATAAGTCCCCAGCTTAAAAACAAAGTTTTCTTGTAGCAATCATATGTAAGGCCCAAGGGTGATTCAAGATAGAGGGTTACTGTGTGATGTTTTATGAATGTGAGAAAAGAAAAGAAGTGAAGTTTATGAGACTATGCAGAAAAGATAACGGTTAATTCTAGACTTGGTCAAGATTATAGAGATCGGGAAAACAATCTGCCGGGAGTCTGTTCCACAAAGCAGCAGTTCTTTGGAAGAAGCTGTCCGAATGGAACTTACTTCTTATTATTAGAATACGAAGGGAATGGGAATGACTCACACTTGTGTACGTGGTGCTGCGGGTTTCAGGTGTAAAGGTTAGGGGTGGTGGGACTAAGGATTGTAGCTGGTCAGAACACATGCCATGGAAATAGCGATAGAGAGAGCATCGAGAGGTTTCGTCTGTGGGAATGGATTTGTAGGGTAGAAAATAATTCATCACTCTGAAGTTTGCGTAGACACTTTTGAACTATGTCAAGTCAGGCAAGTGTGGGCCGGGCAGTTCCAACCCATATATAACAGCAATAATCCATTTTTGGTCTGATCTGGCTCTTGTCAAGATAGAGTAGAGCAAGAAGAGTCAGATACTTACTGGAACAATAAAATAAACCAACCATTTTTCCAGCATCTTTAGCATTAGATTGGATATATAAGTTCCACTTGAGGTCTGGAAAGACCTGAAATGCCATTAGAGGTTCAAGACAGGAGGCATCCTTGAGAGAACAATCCTTATCCTATACTTGATACGTTTAAGTTCGGACTGATCGGTGGTGTTTGGTTTTGACCGTATTGAATTTGACAAGCCAGTCCTTCTTCCATCGAGCCACCTAGGTTAGGGAGATGATCTGTTAGGTTCTGATCTTCCAGATCTTTGGAAGTGCTGTTGTATCATTCGCATAAATACTCACTAATGAGCGGAGAGAAAACTCTAAAAACTCCTACAGAAGAATGGATTAAACATCAACTACAAGAAGACAAAATGCATGGTTGTTAGCAAAAGGATGAGCACAAAATGCAAATTACAAATTGGAGATATCAAAATCAAACAAGGACAAAAACTGAAATATCTGAGAAGTGTTTTAACACAGGACGGAAGTGCGACATTGAAATCTGAAGTCTCATTGGATAGCCAAAAATGCATTACAAAAGTTAAGCAAAATATTAAGAAACAGAAAAAGAAAACTTCATTAGAGATAAAGAAAAGAATACTGAACTGTTATGTGATATCTGTCCTCCTGTATAGCAGTGAATGCTGGACAATCTAAAATATAAAGAAGAGACTCGAAGTAACAGAAATATGGTTCTACAGAAGAATGCTGAGGATACCATGGACCGAATATATGAGCAACCTCATAGTTTTAGAAATAAATGGAAACAAAAAAAGAAACTAATACTTAACACCAGGAAGTGTCAGTTGAAATTTCTGGAATACACAATGAGGAAAATGGACTTGGAAAATCTGATATTCACGGGACAGACTGAAGGCAAGAGGGACCGAGGAAAACAACATATAACCTACCTAGTGATCTTGAGTCAATGGATATCGGAACTAGGTTCAGGAGAGATAAAAAAGACAAAATTTATCAAGAGCTACAAAGGACAGGAAATTGTGGAGTGCCATGATCGGGGACACGGCACATAAAGAAGAAGAAAGAAGGTAAGACTGACTACAGAACCCTGTGGAATGCCGGCATTGATTATAAGGGCTTCCGATGAATGACCGTTAACAACGACTATCAGTGACCTGCCTTTTAGGAAGGACGTGGTACTTCAATTCCCTACTCGCAGCACGGTGTTTATTTGAACCGGGACGCTTATTTTATATTGAAAAATCCCCACCGGCATCACTATTCCATACGGCACTTATATTTTGTATTAAGATTAAGCGTACGACTACAGATTATTTTCAGTTGTGTCTGCACGAATATAAACGAATATGTAATTGAATTTACACCTTTAATAATGTCTCTGCATTTTACAAAGCACAAATCACACAATTTAAGTTCATTGCTAACTAATCAAATGATTATGAAGCTCGGGTTTCGAATCTGTTTCCCGCATCTTTACTGTCACAATTTCGCAACGTTTCGGCCATTGTACGCTCCGGCCTTCTTCAGGTGATATGTGTTGGAATTTCGAACCGAACTAAATAAAGGGTGCGGTTTGAAATTTCATCCCTCGTCTCATAAATATAGATAGATGTAGAGGTAGGCTTTTGATAAGATCGTCTTGTGAACTCGATCCCAATGTGCGGCAAACGTTTATTGGGGCGACACAAATTCACTCTAGATCACAAATGGTAACATTAGCCATTTCCCTAAAACGAAATATTTAGCATTTATTGACCGATCAGCCAGTACTGTTTTCAGTTGAAATCTATAAAATCTCTCTCTTAAAACAATTTTTCAAGAAAACAGGTTTTATGAAGTCCAGTAGCTGTTATTGCTCTTTCCAGTATTGATGGGAGATTTCCTTCGTAACCTTTTATTTGAAGTGGTGTGGAATGTTGACATCTTTATTATGTCATTATTTTCTTTTCCAGTTACAGTTGCTATCCATTTTATTTTTTGCTGCTGTTGGTAGTCCCCAAGTAATGTGGTTTCCATTATTTGGCCCAGTTCTTTGTGATTCTATAACGCGGAACTCATATATATATGACCCATTGTTAAACGCTTTTATAGGAAAAACAGTATTATCATGTCCAGTAGCTTTTATCTCTCTTTCCAGTTTTGATGGGGGGTTTCCTTCTGAACCTTCTGTTTCAAATCGTGTGAAATGATATATATCATCCATTGTTAAAGATACTAGGAAAATGTCCAGCTCTTCAGAACGCACATAACTCCTTTTGACATGTTTTATGTTTACAAGAGTAGACCAAAAATGGAATATTGCTGTCATATCTTGGCTGGAGCTGACCAATACACACTTTCCAGACTTGATAGCACTCAAAGCCATTTACTCTGCCTTGTAGAGAATGATATATTTCCCACACCGCAGCCTTTATCTCACAGATGCAACATCGCAAGACTGTCGTTACTCTAGCGCTATTTCCATGGCAAATGTTCGGACGAGCTCCATTTCCTAATTCTACAAGTTCAGGCCTTTACTGCAAGGACACACCACACCTCTTCCACAAAGTCAAATCGACATGTTTGTATTCCATCTTTAAGGAGGAAATTACATCCAGAACTTTTCCCCAATAACTGTCTGTTTGTGTCAAAGACTTCCGTGGGGATGCTTCCCCGAAAGCTACAATTTTAACCTCCTCATGTGTCAATCGTTATCTATCTTCTGTATCTTTATAATCTTTACTTACTACTTCATACTCTAACATTTATATCATACACTTCATTCAGTAAGCCTCTACATTGAGGAGCTTGGATGAATATTAGTAAAAAATAAAACAAAACAAAAAATAACGCTGAATATCTGAAGTGCGTACAACAAAGTACATTTTTAGTCGTTACTGCTTTCTTCGTCTATATTACTACCCCATTTTCTTAATTAAAGTTGGGAAATATAATTGGAATTACTGTGATTGGTTTATAATTCAACTCTTATAATTTAATATAATTGGTTTTTAAATCATCGGAATTATTGTAATTGGTTTATAATTCAACTCTTATAATTTAATATAATTGGTTTTTAAATCATGGGAATTACTGTGATTGGTTTATAATTCAACTCTTATAATTTAATATAATTGGTTTTTAAATCATCGGAATTATTGTAATTGGTTTATAATTCAACTCTTATAATTTAATATAATTGGTTTTTAAATCATGGGAATTACTGTGATTGGTTTATAATTCAACTCTTATAATTTAATATAATTGGTTTTTAAATCATCGGAATTATTGTAATTGGTTTATAATTCAACTCTTATAATTTAATATAATTGGTTTTTAAATCATGGGAATTACTGTGATTGGTTTATAATTCAACTCTTATAATTTAATATAATTGGTTTTTAAATCATCGGAATTATTGTGATTGGTTTATAATTCAACTCTTATAATTTAATATAATTGGTTTTTTAAATCATGGGAATTACTGTGATTGGTTTATAATTCAACTCTTATAATTTAATATAATTGGTTTTTAAATCATCGGAATTATTGTGATTGGTTTATAGTTCAATTCTTACCTTAGAAATCTCTAGAAAATGTTTTTACAGTTCATAGGAATTTAGAAGGCGTAGACAAAATATTATAGGTAATTTATTATTTTTTAAACAGAAAGTAATCAAACGTGGAATATCATTAGATTTTTGGTTTGTTTGAATGGTGACGTATCATGCTGTATTTCATCTAATCCAGTAATAGGTGCCTGTCATATTTCAACGACTATTCCACTAGTAAAGTTAGTTTAATCCTCATTGAGTACCCCACTAGATATAGCCTTGTATCAAACAAACCTTTATAAATGATTATGATAGAGAAAGTTATCTGGAATATCCCCGGCGCTTTTAATGATATAGATTTGCTTAATTCGGAACGGGGAATCGCATCTCGGAAATTTCAGTTCATAACATTTAATTGGATTCTTTGAATGAACAGATATTGGAAATATTTGGGGGCAAGAATTTCTGCTCTCAACGAATATGTGCACATATCCACGTATTTTTCTTTTCTTATAGTTCATTCCAGTTAATATATATAGGATTAATGTCCGATACTCTTTTGTGTGGTTGAGTCGCAAAAAAAAAATCTGGACTTCTTCCTAAGACTTATTTGACTCGCCTTCCACTTAAGCTGTTGTAGACTTAATTGATTCACTGATAACTAGTCACTGATCTAGCTATTTATTTTGGCAGCCGGTATTGTATTCAAGGTTCATTAAAAGCAAAGAAAAGCGAGTTGAAATGTTATGTAAAATCAATCCTCCTATATGGCAATGAATGTTGGACAATTTCCTCACAAATAAAGGGGAGACTTAAAGCAACACAGATGTAGATCTACAGAAGGATGCTGAAAATACTATACACGGAACTTGTGAGCAACGATGAAGTTTTATGGAAAACTGAAACGGAAAAGATACTTGTACTTAGAATAAAAAATAGACGGTTTCAAATCATGGGATATATGAGGAAAGCGGGCTTGAAGAATATAACACGGGACATATTAAAAACAAAATTCCTAGAGGGAAACTTAGATAACAGAACAGGAACTAGGAGGAATAATAAAGAAACAAATATTGCTTAGTACTACAAAAGATAGGAAGTTGTGGTGAGCCATCACCGCCCAAGTTCTGAAGGGACACGGCATATAAAAGAAGAAATTCATTTGAATCTAGTACAGAAAACGAAACAGATTAAAAAACTTCAAATGTCTTTTTTTTTTTAATTTAACTGGAAATAATTTAGAAAGATGGACGCGGGTGCCATCGCTTCCTTAGGACGATTCATTTTCTTCCGTTGATTTTGTGTGTTGCGTGTGTGTAATAAAAATGTAAACTCTATTAAAAGAAAACTTTTGTTTTTTTTTTGTTTTGTTTTGCAGTTCTTTTTCCGTTTTTCTCATCATCATATCGGTGTTTAATACGGAGCTCACAGCATTGACCCTGTCATGAAGCCACACCCAGACGTGTAAAATATCTGGTTATATATTGCAGTTTCGGATGCCAATCAGCTGCAGCCGATGAGTCAGTGATGACCTGTTGCTGGTCATTGATTCATGCACCCGGATCTGTTAAAGGCGATCTTCTGCAGCCTGTACGTTCATTGTATTCTAATGAGAAGCCAAGTCTTCAGATTAATATCCGGGTTCATGTTTCCATTGTGTAACTTTATCCGATATCAAAATTCTTCTTTTATGTGCCGTGTCCCTTCAGGACGTTGGCGCTCAAGGCTCTCCGCAGTCTTCTCTCTTTTGCAGCTCTTAATAAATTTTGTCTTTTTCTTATATCTCCTAAACCCTGATCCGTCATCCATATACTCAAGCTCACTCAGTAGGTTATGCGCTGTTTCCTCTGTGCCTCTTGCCTTCAACCTGTCTTATGAGTATTAAATTTTCCGAGCCCTCTTTCCTTATTATGTTTCCTAGAAATTTAAACTATATTTTTCTTATGTTTATTATAAGTGTCTTTTTTGTTTCCATTTTCTCTAAAACTTCCTTGTTACTCACATGTTCGGTCCATGGTATTCTTAGCAGCCTTCTACAATTGAAGAAAAAAAACAAAAACAAAAACAAAAACAAAAAAAACAGTAAAAAATAATTAGGGCATAACTTCATAAGGAGATTAAAAAATATACATAAATATTCAGATATATTTTAAAATGGCGTGTCCCAAGGCCGGCGCTAGATCTTTCTCCAACCCCCGAAACTTTGATATACCCCTGCTTTCTAAATTGATTTCCCGATTTCAAAATTGATGATTGACAATGTAACGTCAGTTTAAAAATAATTAAAAAAAAAAAAATGGCGGATGGCCATAAAACAGTGCTGAAAAAAATGAGAGGCCACCACGGAGCACCAAAAAAGACCCCACCCCCGGTTGAGGGTTTCGGGGGTAAGACGCATCAGCCCTGCATGTACTTTACTAATTAAGGTTCTCTATTAATTATGCGGAAATTGCAATGGCTTATTTGGAAATATATTTTTTTGTTTAATCAATTCATTCCAAGCTACTAAGACGCATGAGGTTACTGGGAGTGAAAGAGCACGAGAAAACTTTAGAAGGAACCGGAAACCCAACCCAAAACAGGAAATAAGTGATAAAACATTAATCCCGCTCAAAAGACCGCTAGATAGGTTATGCGTTGTTTTCCTCTGTCAACCTTGTCGACAATCAAATTTAGAAATTTCTTGTTGCTTTTTGCACAGTTTCGAAATCAAACTAGTGTTTCTATTCGACTGGCTACCACCCAAGGCTAGAATGTCTAGTCAACTTTGCCATTTAACACATTGTTGGGGCGAGGAGAAGTGAGGAATTCATGTCTTTTGCATAAGTGTATAAGTAAACGTGACAGACTCTACCATTTGCTCGCTGATTCCCCTTTCGGGGCGCCAATAAATGTTATACAACCTGCACATTCAGTTCATATATTAGGTTTCCTTTAAATTTTTTAAAACGATTTCTTTTTAGCAATTCGGTACATGAAGTAAAATCTTAAGCTAATCTGCTTTAGATTTACCTTGTATTCTTTATTTGTATGTGTCATCTTTTATCACTGGATATCGCAGTGTAGAGCGACTGGACTGACCAATAGTTCAAGATAAGTTTATACGGTTTTAACTTTCGCAGACTGAATGAGTTAATAGTGAGACGGGATTTATTTTTGAGTATTGCAGACGACGACAAAAAATCACAGACGTCGCGCGGCGATAAAAAAAAATTGTTAAGTTACAAACGAATAAAATATCTGATAAGTTTTGTTTAAACATTCTTTGAGAATGGTTTCACATGGAAACAGACAACAGCTGTAAACGAAGACATTTTTAAATTAAAGTGAAAAGTAAGTAGCTATGCTAAAACCGCTTTTGAGTAATGGTTAACAAATGGTTGTTCAGCAGACAATTATTATGATGCAGTGAGGTGAATCTGCATTGAATTCTCTACGTTTATAGACTTGAAAATATTAACATCGAAAATGCGTATGTCAAAATCGCGTGGTCTTCAGCGCTCTTGTAATACCGCTAGTTGAGTATCTATCTATTTATCTATCTATCTTGCTAAATAGCAAAACCCGGTTCCTATGATTAAACATCAGATTATGAGAAGGGCTTCCCGGCGGAGTCTAGATCTATCTATCTATCTATCTATCTATCTATCTATCTATCTATCTATCTATCTATCTGTTATATACCATACCTGTACCTAATGGGTATGTCCCAATCCGCATAAATACGTTGGACACTATTGTAAGTAGGGGTTAAGATGTTGTCTAAGTAGTCCACCACCAGCAGTGGTTTACCTAATTCACGCCGCTGGCGAGTATTGTATTTTGTTGATGTTATAAAGATTACCATTCCATTTCCAACCTCCGTTTTGGTTATTCCTCATTCAGTAACCTTTTCCTGTTAAACAGAAACTAGAAGAGAAAATAATGATATAATATGAGGATATTAAATTTCCACACCACCTTAAACAAAAGATTAAAAAAGAAACTCCCATCAGTACTAGAAAAAGTGGTAACAGTCGATTGAGAAGTCTAATCTCTTGAAAAACTGTTTTAAGAAAAAGACAGTGACACTAACATCTGTTCAATCAATGAATATTGAATGTTTCCTGTAGGGAAATGCTTTATCTCACCCTTATCTTTACAATAACCATTTATTTGTCGGACATTTCTGTTCATTAGGAGGAACCCAATATAAAATTTATGTAATTCTTCTTTAAATTAAAAAAAAAAAATCAACTTGAAATTACTCATTTCAGTTATTTAACTATTGGTTTGGTGCATAATTATCAGGCGTTTTCAAACAATATTTATTATGAAAAAAGAAACATTACAATTCAAAAACAACATTTTTAAGTGAGTACGATTATCGACACGTATTTTTATAACCTGAAAATAAAGTAATATTTTTATCAAAAAAAGTAAACAAAACAGCATTTTTTATTAACAAATAACTCGCCTACAAAAACGCCTGATAATTATGCACCAACCCAATAGAATTTTTTGCAACACGATGACACGCGTTGAAATCCACACGGTATTTAGTATCGTTGAAGTTATTGCTAACATTTTTTGTCGAGATTTACAAACTCTACGTTTCGTTCAATTTCGAAAACCAATCGATGAAATTTGAAGAAGCTGATTTGTTTGGAAAATTACATTGACAAAAACCCTACTTTGCGGTCTAATAATTTCTTTAATTTAATCTCATGGTATTTCATGGTAAACAATATTTTTTAAGAAAATTTATTTTTTTCCTTTTTCTCTTTTAACAGCGAAAAATACATTCTTAGGATTTCTTACTCTTGAGCATGCAACATACAACTGGACTTGCGTAAATATTTCTTTCTGGAGCCAAATTCCAACTTCTTGAAATGTTTGGCCTTGTGATTTGTTTATAAAAAACAATATTGCATTTTTATTAAATAAGTATTTGTTATTTTAATCATTAAATTGTTTTTAAAATAGTGGGAATATTTTGCGTGTTACACAATAAAACTTTCAATTTTTCTAAAAAAATGAATATAATTTATTGTACTAATTATGCGCACGAGTAAAAGTAACTTTACTTAGTAGCCCCTTAATTGTTTGCAGTCCTCCCTAAAATTTGGTTTCTATTGGTCAACGTATGGCAATTTTAGAGGCTGTGACGGACGGACTAACGGGAGTCACAGAATTTTATTTACTTAATTTGCCACTAAATACCGCATTGAACTGAGTTGATTTTGTGGTAGTCCAGAGAGTTTTACAATTTGACATTACTTGTAGATTTTACAAGTATCCTATTATAATTGTGCTTGTTCCTCTCTTCGTTTTTTTTTTCGCGTGGAAAGAGGGGGAAAACTTTATTTGGTTTCACTGAGAAAATGAAAGAAAGAAAGAAATGGAGTGAGAGAATCATATAAAGCTGATAAGGACAGATACTACACTTTGGTTTTAGCCAAAAGCCGAGAAGCGATGGCGACCGATAAAAGCGGCATTTTTCAGGCGCACTGTGTAAGTTAAATTGAATAGCATCGACTGCTGAATTATTTTAAAATTATTATTAAAAAGAAATGTTCATAAGACGGGGAGTTAACTAGAAACAAATAAATAAATAAGGAAAGATAAAAGTGTTTAAAGTGTCCTGCCAATACCTCATAATCATAAATAATGAACTATTCTGTTTTCACCGCGAGGAAAGAGGGGGAAAGTCACTACTTGATTTTAGTGAGAAAAAGAAAGAAAGAAAGAAAGAAAGAAAGAAGTGTTTAACGTCTGTTTCAGTGAAATGGAAAAAAAGTTTTTAATTTCAAATCTTTTTATTTCTATCCACTTGGAATAACGACCAGCATTCATATTTATGATTGTTATTGCAATATTTTGTTAAAGTTGTTAAGTTCAAATACTTAACGATGCGATAGGGGAATTTCTACGGATATTTTATTGTCGTGGAACTTGCCATGAGCTTATTCAATCATTAAATTTAAAAATTAAGAATTAAAATTCATCAGAAAATTTAAATAGGAAAATCGTAAAATTTTCACGGGTGTTTCTAGTTTGAATAAAAATGGCAGACATTTTTGTTTTATATTGAACTGAAACCACCTTCTTATTACTTCTATCGAAAGCTCACGTATTGCTGATACTGAGCTGAAAATCGAACACCGTGTTTCCTGTCTACAACTCTACTAGTAAGAACTTAACATCAAAGATTTGTTATTCGTATAAGTCGGCTAAAAAAAGTAAAAAAAGATGTTAGTGCTGACCAGTAGTCAGCCATTCCTCACAATCTCAGATAAAGCCTTCAGGCTTTCATCTATTGATTAATATTATCCATATTTATAAACATGCATTCAAGTTAATCTGATAATTTCCTTTGATGTTTTGTCTGCTAATGGGCTTTAAACCCCAGAATTAAACATAACCCAATCACAAAAGAAATAAACGGTGTTTTAGGACATAAAAGACAAAATTGGCTAAACCGCATTTAAAGGTTTTAATGCTGTCGCGATATGACATGCTGTTAACAGATTTAATCTGTATTCATGAAAATACAAGGGGGTGCTGAAAAGTTCATAGTCTGACGATGAAGGAGTGATTCGAGAATTGGAAAATCTTTCATGCCTTAATTTCAGTTCTTCTTATTAATAACTGCATTGTCTGTTTCCCGGTAAACTGATATTTGACTGTTCAAAGAAGACTTTGATTCATCATAAGGCCAATAGTACACACTGCGAGGGTCAGCTGAAAGGTTCATAGGCTCACTATAAATGAGTGATGCTAGAGCTGTGAAATATTGTTTGCATTAATTTCAATTCTTATTAATAACTGCATTGTTTCCCTCCAGGTAAACTGACATTTGACTGTTCAAAGAAAACTTCAAAAGTAACCTGTAGCGGCTTCTTTTGAAAATGGATAAAGTTTGGCATCGAGGTGTCAACAAATACCCACAGAAAAATGTTTAGCCCTAAAGAATATGCTTTCCTTTTTTTTCTATGTAAAATAATGGAATTTTGAGATTCAACCTGATAAAAAATTGCTATTATTGCTAGCATCAAAAAGAATTTCAATTTTAATAGTTTTAATTTAGGCCACAATGTTAGCTTTATCTAAAGCAATAACCACTAGATGATGAT
>CAHIKZ030000824.1:612500-700000 GCA_903632075.3 Acanthosepion pharaonis | reverse complement strand
TTGCAAATATGTTGAATGAATGAAGTAGGGATACGAAGAAGAGATTAAAAAATAAGCTCTGCGGAAATTGGTGAGAATACTGATATAAGTGCCGGATATTAGATCAGACTAATTATCACTTGATCTTGTAGATTCTAGCGGAAACTAAAATCTGCGTGTCACGTTCATTTCCGTGGCCAAAAATAGACATCAGGTAGGCTACAGCGAAACCAATGAGAATCGCTCACAGGAGCGTCTAAAATGATGCAGCAACCCCCTTTTTTCTCATGGGATTTGGCTTCTTTTTCATTGGTTCGTCCTTGTGAAAAGATGTCGTATTAACGTCTCCCAAAATGCAACCTTTCCAACCAGGACATATTTCATGGTCCTGAAAAAGACTTATGCAAATATACATTTCAGACACAGACATTTTATATACCAATCACACTTGTACATTTATTTCTTATTATGTGTATCTTGTAGAGTAGGCGGACATAAACAATACCAAATCAAAGGAGCAAATGACAAAATGAAACACATCGCGCAAGCGCTCCGAGCAGCCTTCCGGATTTCAAACATGCTTTAAATTTTCAATTTAATAAAAATCAAGAGCCAATAAAATCAGCTCCCGCCAGTAAATAAGCACAGGCCTCTGGAGCCTACACAAGACCATAAAAACTAAATATTCATTCAACTCGGCAGAAAGACTGACAGCAGTAAAGAGACACGAGTCAACCTCAGCGTCTTGTCTTTCTCATCAAAGCAACAGCAGACTTCCTTTTGTCTTGTCTTCCAACTCCACTTTCTCTCTGACTCACTGAAAGACTATGTTCATTTCCTTACAGGCAAAGAGAAGAATTTTCTAATTTTTATTTCATGATAAGTAATTACAGTTAAAACTTGTGTATTCTATGTTTAAATAAATATCATTTTATTTGAAGACGCAAAAATCCTTTCTCTCACCAGTTTATTCTAACGGTGACCCAATGAATCTTTACCCAAGACTAAATGGCTTACTCCTATTTGGTTGTATTCGGTCTCGTTCGATTTATCTTTTTCGCTCTTTCTCTCAAAATCTGCTATTTACGACTACTAGGATTAATGGAACTGCAAACAGTAACACCACTTGTTACTGTCAGGCAGCATGATCATGTTTTTGTTTTGAATGTAGTTGGGAGTTACTTTAAAAGCTTTAGCTAAGAGAAGGATAACCCAGCAACAATCTATAAAAATGAAGAGCAAAAACTCTTGGTTTGAAGATAGATAATAATTATTTTAAAAATTAGATTAACTACATCGCTATTTTCTTCTAAGAGGAACCGAATTTTGCAGAATGCAATCATTGTTTTCAGCTGTTTGACGATAGACAAAATAACGTGAATCTTATTCACTGGCTAAAGTATCCAAACTGCACTATGGTTGAGAAGAAACGATAGAGAATTGCGTAAGAATAGCTTAAATTTCTGTTTGATTAATAGAGTTAATATAACTTTCCTTCATCTGCCTCAATTAGTAAGGTAATGGTAATTAGCTATTTCATTATAAGGAAACATTCGGCATTCATTGACCTAGCAGCCAGTGTTACTGTCGGCGGTAATTTATAAAATCTTTCTATTGAAACAATTTTTTGGAAAATAGGTTTCTCAAGTCCAGTAGCTATTATTGCTCTTTCCAGTGTTGATGGTGGCTTCCTTCCTAACTTTTTGTTTGAAGTAGTGGTGAGCACCAGCATCTTGATAATGTTATCGTTTTTTCTTCGACTTACATGTGCTATCCATTTTAGTTGTTTCTGTTGTTGAATCTCCTAAAGTGATGTAGTTTCTGTTATCTGGTACAGTTCTTTATTTGTGATTCTGTAGCGCCATTCCACAAATTTCGAAGCAGGATGGTTCTTTCCAAGTTAGTTTATTCTATCGAAGTCATTTTAAAAAAATTGATCTGTGAAGGAGGTTGTATACAGCTGACAAATAAGGTATTTCTGAACGCCTTTGGTATCATGCATGACATGCATATCAAAGTCTCGGTGTGATCCTTAACGTCAGATCAGCAGAGCACTGGTTTTTCTTTTTATGGAAGATTTTTAGATTTTTCATACACGCTGGGGAGGAAAGATGGACCCTTGACTTGTGAAGAGAGGTAGCCGTTTGTAACATCCTTGGATGTGCGGGCGGTATAACAGTTGAAAAATTGGCGAGCCGAGTTCGAATATCTTTGGGTTCACTTTCGTAAGATTACGCGTGGAAAGGTATGAATTCGTCACTTTTACCTTCTAGCTATGCCATGAAAATGGTTCTGCAGCCTTGGTTGGCAACCAGCCTAAGAGATGGACAACGCTGAATTCAAAACCAGTTAGTGTGCTATTGTGCAAGCAGAAGTCCTTCAGCGTTCGTTGATGATCTACCTAGAAAGGGTAACTCGATAAAAATCTATCACTCAGCAATCTGGGCCATTCTAGCGGAGAGGTGTCGGTCCGCAGTCTGCCGCCGGCGGAGAGAGTTTCTTTTGTTTCAGTATTCTTTATTTACTTTTTCAAGATCAGGTATACCAAACATTTATTTGGTGCTGATTTTCTAAGCGTAGTTTAGATTCAGTAAAAGCCCGAAAGTATGGGGCACTTGCTATCTGAACATTTATTTGATCACCCGGCAATGGTAATCAGGAAAAGAAAAATCCGATTACAAAATGTTATTATTTATTTTTTTATTTGCAATTTAGGATTTTAATTCTCTAGTTTCTTTTCAGTAAGAAGAACTATTTTTTAGACACCGACAACGTATCCCGCCGAATTGCTTCTGACAATTTAGACGATCCAATAAGAACAGACAACTTGATTCCCAGGGTAAAATTATTTCAGCCATATGAACGCAGGTCATCGTATTTATTACCGCGCATCAATTTTCAATGTTTTGAAAACAACACCGAAGCTGTCTACCACAGGAAGAAATGGCGACCTGTTGCGGGAAAAATCTTCTGCTTCGTCAGTCATGTATCAAAAGATACATGATCGTCCAAGCGTGTATCATGAGCGGCACTTAACTGACTGATATAAAAACAAAAAATATCAAATATCACCTTGTTAAAATCGCCTTCCATTTATTGTACACATATCATTTAGATATGCAAAATATTATTGCCACTACTTCTAATCAGACTATGAACAATGCCTGCAACAAAATAAAGTTATATGCAGTATTTCATAAAACATTTTTTTTTAATTAGACATTCCTTATATACTACTGATGGGAGGGAGATTGGTGGTCGTAAAAACCTCGAAACCGTACCTTATTTTAGGGTCATCGTTTGTGTTCGCAACGCAGCATTTGTTTTCGCTGTTGCATATTTGAAAACATACAAAAGACATTTCGATTTTTTTTTGAGAGCAGGGGTAAGTAACTTTAAAGAACTGACGTAAAGTTACTTCCCTTGTAATTGTAACTCCCAACACTTGATCGTTTCCAAACTAATGTTTGATACCCAAATGAATATTGTATGGATCCCGTGGGTCATAAAATGAATCAAAAAAAATATTTTAAAAACGAAGAAATAAAATAAATATTAAAAGTAAAAAATAAAAAAAAATAATTGTGCTTCATTGTTTAAAAATATAAGGCGTCGTTGATACTCAAGAAATTATTTGGGAATAATTAAATAAAAGCATCGATAAATATGCACATTTATAGTTTATATTCCAGTCTGTTTATGTTCAACACTTGTATGCCCAGACAGTTGGAGCCTGACACAATCGGAGCATTATTTCTTACACACTTAAGGCATTGCTGATTTGGATGACATCTGCGCTGTGAGACGCACGTGATACATTCATATGTGGATGCTGAAAAGTTCTCGACTCGATTAACTTTCCAAAATCTTTCCTCAAATATATATATATGAAGAAACGCAATGGATGATAACGTTTAGCATGAAACAGTCTGTCGCCTCTGAGTGTTGACTTCAATGTTCACTTATATTAGGAAATGGATTAATTCCGACAATTATTTAATATATTTTCTGTTTATACGTTATTTTTAATAGATACAAGTAAATTCTCTGTTTTTTTTTTTTTTTTAAATAAACAGTATTAATTACATTTAACAGCCTGAATGTTTGAGAAATTTCGTAGAAAATATGCGTTTTCCGACAGCAATCGAACCTGTGTTATATACGGAACTGTCAGTTGCTCTGACGTGCTATACCAATCAACTATAGAGAAAGCGTCTGGTTAGCAAAGTCCAAATTACTGTTTATAAACAACGAATCTTCGAAGATCTTTCTCGAACGATCATATCTGCCCACGAAAAGTACCTTAACGTAAGCACTGATAACATATGAAATGGATTAATTCCGACAATTATTTAATAAATTTTCTGTTTATGCGTTATTTTAAATAGATACAGTTTATTACTTATTGTTTATAAAAAGTAATTTGGACTTTGCTAACCATACGCTTTCTCTGTAGCTGAGTGGTAGAGCAGGTCA
Source organism: Acanthosepion pharaonis (assembly GCA_903632075.3). Taxonomy (NCBI): domain Eukaryota; kingdom Metazoa; phylum Mollusca; class Cephalopoda; order Sepiida; family Sepiidae; genus Acanthosepion; species Acanthosepion pharaonis. The sequence goes on along the minus strand of CAHIKZ030000824.1, from coordinate 695,545 downwards.
GAGCGATTGAAGGTTCTGTATAGGACACAGGTTCGATTTCTGTCGGAGAACGCATATCCAGGTCGGTAAATGTAATTAATAATTTACTTAATAAAATTTTATCTATTAAAAATAACGTATAAACAGTGTGTGTGTGTGTATATATATATATATATATATGGTTGAACCATATAATTTTTATTTACATTTCACTTTAGATATATCAGTGTTACTTATGGGGGTTAGATAGATAATTTATTTTTAAAACCACTTTTATGGAGAGCATTTTCGTACAATTCTTTATTTTTATCAAAGATGTATGTTGGACGATAATGGTGTCGACAGTGGTTTCACAATGGCATTGGGGTGGTTAGCGGTAACATTAACATAGGTGGGAGTTTCATTGTCTTTATGGTATGGTTTAAACGTTTTATTATTGAGGTTAAGGTTGATGTCAAGATAATCAACTATTTTAAGGTTAGAAAAAATCTCAATTCTACAACCTATAAATTTAAATGTCATAATGATTTTCTTTCTTATCTCCCCTGTTAGTGGACCATTACTATTGGGGATGAAAATGAGTCCATCATCTCTATATAGGCCTATATGAAATGGACTAAGTCCGACAATTATTTTAATATACTTTCTGTTTATAAGTTATTTTTTATACATACAATTATTTAAATACTCTGTTTATAATAAGTATTAACTACACTTACCGGCCTTAATACCCGAGAAATTTCGTAGAAAATATGTGTCCTCCGACAGGGATCGAACCTGTATCTTAGTAATTTGACTTTGTTCACCAGACGCTTTCTCTGTAGCTAAATGGTATAACACGTCAGGCCAAATGACGTTTCCGTGTAGGATACAGATTCGATTCCAGTCGGAGAACCCATATTTTCTACGAAATTTTTCGGACATTTAGGCCGATAAATATAGTTAATGCTATTTATTAAGAACAGAGCATTTACTTAAATAATTATATCTATAAAAATAACAAAATAAATAAAACAGTATATGTGTATATATATTATAATTATTTTTAAAAAAAATATGATTCCTTCGCTACATAAGAGTTCTCAAGTTTCAAAAACAAGAGCCAAAAGCTCTGTTTCATCCTCAAGCGAAATTTTTTTGAATAACTAATCTTGAAGTTTACGCATCTTTATAAGCATATTCATTTGTAGAATTAATTACTATGGAAACGGCTGAAGCGACCAGTCCAATAGGGGGCGTAAGGGTTAATAATTTGTATCAACATATCAGTTGCCTGATATGTTGATACAAATTGTTAACCCTTAATTCTAAATAAATAAATGTGTAGTGCGGAAAATAGTAATATAAAAGATTGAAAAATTCACCGCTAACACAACCCGGGTTGCAACCTTAGGGTATCATCAGGTGTTTTTTTATTTAACAAAAACAACCTGATGAGACCCTATATATAACAAAATTTTAAAATCATGAAGCAAATTTCATAAACCAACATAGAATCCCTACCGATAATGTTAACCTCTTACCCCCACAAAAAACAAGCAAGCAAACTTATTACTGCTAATAACGCAGAAATGGGATCTCTCAAATCCGATAAAATTAGTGGCGAATACAAACCAGCATATATCTAAGGAAAAATAAACCCCCACAATCTAGGAGCTCCAAGACCTAAGATCTATCTATCTATCTATCTATCTATCTATCTATCTATCTATCTACAAAACCATTAAACTATACTCACTTTCTAAATACTGCATGAACTACACATATAATTTCTCAAAAGCAATAAACTGAATAACGGCATATTAGCACCATTGGACACCGAAAAACCATATATATATATATATATATATATATATGCAAATGTAAAAGAACGTAAAGAATATTTATTCAAACGTTCATAACATTAATTTAAAAAAGGACTAAATACAAGAATAGAGCAATAGATATTTATTATAAACTGTTACTTTTGAACATGCAAGTTACCACAACAAAAATGCATATTTGTTTCGATGTCTAATCTAGACATCTCATCAGTTAGTTAAAAATCGTGGTAATCAATTTTAACTACCTGATGAGATTTCTAAATTTGACATCGAAACAAGTATGCGTTTTTGTCGAGGTAACTTGCATGTTCCAAAATAACAGTTTATAACATATATATATATATATACATATGTGTGTGTGTGTATGTGTCTGTGTGTGTGTGTGTGAAAATATATAGAAAATAGGAAAGAACTCGTTAGGTAAATAATCCAAAGTTCTTAAGTATTTTTGTTATTTATTTTTTTTTGAAACATGAGAACTCTTATGTAGCGATGGAATAATAGTTGCTTTGAATTTCTATAGGAAATAGTGTCTTTGTGGTTTCAAACTTTTCTATCAGACGAGTAATTGATGATAGAGCAAAAGGATCACGTTTGAAATTGTTCTTTGTTTTATAAAGCTCTTATCATTGCCGCTGCATTCTCATGATTAGCATAATATAGATTCACAAGCTCCAGTCGAAAGTCTAAAATAAACTTTGACATATTTTCCAGAGAATGATTTGTCAAAACAAACCCTAGCTTATATACATTTAATGTGTTACAAATAAATAATGCGTCATTACTTTATTCGACAATTAAAAAAAAAATTAAAACTTGCGTACATTTATTTTCACCTTGTACATACATATGGTACCCTATCGTATATATACATATATATGGCTAAAGAAGTGGCCGAAAACGCTTGGAACAATGGACAATACGGACAATCTTTGCATTCCTTTACTCCCACCAAAAGGAAAAAGATAAGCATGCTGGAAAAACATATATTCATTAACATATACATATATATTAATATCTATACCAAGTATAGGATTGGTGTATAAGGAATAAATTCCAATATCCAAAAAATACTATTCTTAAAAGACTGCTCAACACAGAGTAGAGCAAATATAATTTATAAATTATATATATATATATATATATATATATATATATATATATATATATATATATATATATATATAGGGTTTATCAAAATACTTTTACAAACTTTGGGGATGGGTTACTCACACCAAACCTAGGGCAAATGTCCATATAAAGTCCATTAAAGATGGATAGGTACGGAATTACCGGAAATCTAAATATTTTGAACATAATTTTATGGCTTCAACTAAATAAATTTTGGACGCAATTGTATACCATCAACTACAGATAAGATGTATTGTTGGTTATTTTGTTATAAAATATATTTTTAATAATTCTACCATAAAATGTATTACTGGTCATTTTATTTTAAAAATGTATTTTTGATAATTTTACAATAAATATATATTGTTGGTAATTTTTTTATATAAAAATATATTGCAGATATTTTAAAAAATACAAATATATTTTTATACTTTCATAGTGTTTTGTTTTTGTTTGGGAGTTCACTATTTTCCCATAGCTGGGACCCGAACAGGTGCTACCGCCACGGGTCAGAGTGCTCTTGGGAACAAACAGTAATTACAATGTGGTTCCATGCTCCTCAGAATCTCAAATCTCTCGATCAGAGGTCTTTCTGCCGGATATCAGCATTAAAGAATTACATAGTGAAATGTGACGTTACATACCAAGAGCTTGACTGGTGAAGCTTGTTAGCAAACACTTTTTTATAATTTCACCCAAAGCAAAGTGAGAATGCCACTAGTACGCAGGGGGTTACAGAGAAAGAGAAAAGACTGCATATAGGGTGTAGTGAGGAACGGATAAAAGATGAACGGGGTTCAAGACGAGAGAAGATGGCGATTGACGTTGTATTTACATTTTTGAAGATTGTAGTTTCAGGCAAGCAAGTTAACCAAAGGAAGTTCCACTGGCGGGAAGTGCAAGAAAAGAAATTGTTGGAAAAGAAAGACAGTTGCATTTAACTATTTCAACAGTAAAATGGTGGGACATAGATGCCAATATAGTAGCATGATTAAATTCATGGAGTCGGGACACAAGGAAAAAAAGTTCGTCAGATCAGTTGCCATGAAAATATTTGTAGAAAAGACAGAGGCAAGCCACATCACGTCTTAGAGAAAGTGACTGAAGTCGAGATGCAAAGTCAGGACTGATTACATTGCAGAATCTTCTTTGGATTTTGTCAAGAACCTAGAGACGAACAGCAGGGGCACAAGACCAGATATGGCAACAATATTCAATCCACGGACAAATGGTAGATTTGTAAATGTGCAAAATGGACTCTGATGAGAAAAACCTTCAGGGATGAGACAATGAAACAACTTTCCTTGCAATAGATGCAACTATTGATTCAATGTAGTTGTTTCACTTCAAGTCAGTTGAATACGTGAGGCCAAGAAGGCACAGTGTGACGTTCTCCAGGAGTGGAGCATCAACCATGCTGATGGCAGACAGAGAAGTTTCTCTATGGCGGTTAAATGAGAGCACTTTCGTTTCGGTGGCATTAAAATTTACAAGTTATTTCCTGCTCCGGTTATTGGAGGTCCTTTTCAATAGCAGCGGCCAGGTTAACTTTGTCAGCTCTGACGGATTTGCTATTGAGAGAGGAATGAATGGTACTGTCATCTGCATAGATGCCTACTTGGGAGCTGATGACATTAGGAAGATCATTGATGAAGATCAGAAACTGCGTATGACCCAGTATTGAGCCTTGGGGGACACCCGCATTCATGTGAAAGGATCTGGAAGCGAGCTCGTTCACCTTCATTTCACGATTTGATAGGAATAACTGGATTAAATTAAACAATCGCCTTGTAATACCTTAGTCCTGGAGCTTACGTAGAAGACCAGCATGCCAAACCCTGTCAGACGCTTTAGAGATATCTAAAAGCCACAGCAATTCACTGACATTTAGGATGATTTATACATACATATATATATATATATATATATATATATATATATATATATATATATATATATATATATATATATTTATTAAAGACATTTTATGTTTAACGTTGTTATTTTATAGATACAAGTATTTAAGCAAATGCTCTGTTTATGATAAACAGTATTAAATAACATTTACCGGCCTGAATGTCCGAGAAATTTTCATAGAAAATATTCGTTCATTGACAGGATTCGAACCTGCATCCTATACGGAACCGTCATATACGCTGACGTGCCTTACCTCTAGGCTACAAAGAACCAATCTGCTTCTAAACTTGTCTACCGATTGTCCATTTCTTAACATATATATATATATATATATATATATATATATATATATATATATATATATATATATATATATATATATATATATATATATATATATATATATATATATATATATATATATATATATAAAAAAAATGACATAATAATCTCGTTTTTGACGTATTGTTAACGTCAAAAACGACATTAATGCGTCATTATTTTTGCGTCAAAAACGACATATATATATATATATATATATATATATATATATATATATATATAATTTTAGAGTTCAGCGCTCTTTTTTTATTTGCACTATTTACATGCGGACTGTTGTCCTCATCTTTGTTGTTGTTATCACAATGTTTCGGCAGTTGTGCCCCACTCCCGCGCCTTCTTCAGGTGTATGTCGAACCAGGTAACCTACAGGGAATTCTGAACTGAACGTTTTAGTTAATCTAAAACGGATAGACTTCTCGTTCTACTGCCCATGTCTAGGGATATCGCGTCTCGTTCTTATCTTTAGTAATGCTGAGTTATTGCTTGCCCTCTTTCCATTGAATCCATGTGTACACACTGCCCGGACCAGGGATTGATCTAACAATTATTATGTTACTGTTATTGAAATTATTGATTTGTGAAAATAAAATTGGCAAAAAAAAAAACAAAAAACAAAACAAGGGGAGGATCAAAATTCGAAATCTCTTGGTCGCCTCTTGGCTTTTCTGACTAAATTCACAAGCGCAACATGTTATTCGATAGCAAAAAAGTGATTGGCAGGGAATAGACAAAGTATTAAACCTTGGCCAATGGAGGAAAAATGTCTGCAGTCATTTAATTTGTTTCTTTCACTAATAAGAGCTGAACTTGAAGAAGAATTGATAAGAAAAATGAAATAAAACGTATTAGGTCGTATTATCTGTAATATAATTTCTGTTACACGATGTCTAGTCACAACAAATAAAGTGCAAATCTGTAATCTACTCCACTTAAAAAGAGATACAAGTCTGCTGCCTTGGATCAAAAATTATCAAGTCATTATTAAAATATATTGACTTCAATTTGAAAATGGATGACTCAAGAAAATATTTTGTTTGGTAACAAAATAAAACTAGTTCTTGGAAAATTTGATTAACTCTATTTATATTGCAAATATAATTAAACCTTGTTTTTTTTTTCAGGAAACATTCTTGATTTGTTTTTAAATTTGAGTACAACGCAACCTAATCAAGTTCAGTAGCAAATCAAATTCAGATTTAAAAGCCACTCTATTTACAGAGAGACGGCTGTAAAGGCTTAATACATATTGTCTCCAATACTTTTAAGTGAAAGTCTGAATACATCCAATGATAGCTGAACATCTGTTACGTAACGATCTGTGTACCGTGTTTTCTTATCAAGATATGTTCTCACTTCTGATTCGGGTACATTCGCATTCGTTTTTTAAAAAACATTTTAAAAATTATTCCTTCTATCAATAAATGGTGTTTTATTCTTTATTGCGAGATTTCTCGATATCTTTAATTACGAGATCTCACTTTTCGTTTCATTCATTCATTTGTGACAAATTAAATTCATATTCTTCGACAGATGTCTTCACACAAAAATTCTCACACTTGGCAATTCAAAGATTAAGGTGATTGATGAGGCTCATTACACAACCGCACGCAGCTACAAATTATTTTCAATCAAGAAACCAACATTAAAGGGAGATAATTCAGTCATATATGTATTTAGGTATTTATCCGTATGTCCACGTCGCAACAGAATATGACACAAGGTCGAAGTATAATGTCGCTTTTTGGCAATATTGTAGAAAAATAGCCCCCCCCCCCGGCACGTTCCTTTTTGGTGTCGCCTTAGGCACTGGGTAATGGCCTCAAACCCTTCCCAAAAGAGAGGGATGACCCCTGGGGTTCAAGCTAATATTATTTTCAACTTCCCGGACCAAAGCGAACTCCTGCATTGGGACAGTCATATATAAGGATGAAATTCTTACGACTGACATATTTTAGAATTAAATGATCTTCTTATAGCAACACATATGATCCAGACAAATGAGAGAAAGATAGTAAATTAAATAAATAAGAGAAATAAATCAATACACAGCGTTCCATATTCCTTGAAATCTTATTATTTTATGATTTAATGTTATCAATTAAATCTTTTAATATATTACCGATTGTTAACAGATACCATTTATAAATTTTTCAGCCTTGAGTGATTAAAAGCACAGAAAACAATTTAAAAAAACAAACATTCGAATAAAAGGGATGCAAATGACAAAATATTCCTATCCAAAAACATTAAAAAAAAACTGAATTTTTTTTGTTTCGAATTGTAAGCCAGTTTCTATTTCGAATCTTTGTAAAACGATTATTAATTCAACATCAATTGAATTAAAATTTGTTCTATGTATTTCATCGAAATATTCGCATTTAAAATTTTACAGAGTCTCTAAAATATGCAAACTTTGACTGACACATCTTCGGTCATTAAATGACTAAAAATCAAGTGAATGTGAGTTTGAAAAATCATTTAAAAAACACTATTAAAGATATTCGTAAAGATAGATTTCTTCATTGAGGATTTTTGAAGATTATTTGAAAAAAAAAAAAAAAGATGTTGGGATATAGTCATTTTTTAAATTTTTCCTAAATTAAAAGAAATACTTAATCTTATTAAAGAAACATTTGCACTCTCCGGCAGGATTTGAACATGCGAATCATATTTTGGATTGTACGAAGTAAAAAAACATTTTTTGAGAAGAACAATGATTTTTCCTGATACAACAATAGCTTGGGGAGGAGAAGAAAAATAATGCACGCTATATAATTAAAAAGGTTAAAATAACTGTCTATATAGATTTAGTTTATTTTCCTAAATAATGATTGCATAGAAATTCTTCACGCCACAGATCGTGTGCAACAAATTCATTTGGCTGTATCACCGTAAAAAACAAAACAACAAAAAACTGGTCAGTTCAGAACGGCAACTTAAATATCATCAAGCAAATGGGGATGCATCCATCATAGCTCACGCCCTGAAGGGAGACAGAATATATATATATATATATATATATATATATAACTCGGATATACGAGAGTTGTCGGGACCGGAGAAGTTCTTATCCGGGTTTCTCTTATATCCGGGTTACTCTATATATATATATATATATATATATATATATATATATATATATATATATATAGTACAGGTAAAATCCATGGGTAAGTAATCCAAGTGAATCCTATCAATATAAAATATTAAAACTGATCCACAAAAAAAGAGCTCAATATAATTATTGTAGAGCATAGAAATGTATTAGCTAAAAAAATGAAACAAATGAGTTTCATTTTTTATGTAATTCATATATATATATATATATATATATATATATATATATATATATATATATATATATATTACAAGGCAGGTGGAAAGGTTTTGGGTCACTTTCCAATATCTGACCAAATGACTAAATATCAGAAGTTTTCTGAATACCTTTTTGTTCAGGTCGAGAACTTTTCAGTGACCTTTGGTGTATACACACACACACACACGCGCGCGCACACACACATAGTATATATATATATATATATATATATATATATATATGAGTTGGATTCAAATACAAATTTAATATAGATCGGAATGCGAGAGAATGATCTATCAGGTTTGACGTATATTAATGCTTCATCTGAGGAAACTTTAATAAAAGTGAAACATGTTAGACTGATGAATCTTTCCTAGATGCTTTTTTTTATTTTATCACACACACATATATATATATTCAACTAGGTTTTCAAACACAGTTAAGATTCAAAATTACATGAATTCATTTTGACCAAGAATCGGCATAACAGTATACTGCATAATAGTCAAAGATTTTTTTCTTATCTAATTTTGGCTTATACGTTATTCAGAGATCGTCCCCAAAATAATCAGAGGAGTTTTAATAGTACTTTTGTCCACTCGGTCACGTCGTGAGTACAATTCTTCGGACAGACAGTCCAGAAATTTCCCTCATCTTATCTGAGTCAGATCAACATCATAAAGAATTGACGATTTCTAGACACTTACAAAGGCCACCGGAAGATAGGATTGAGGGGAGCATACACACCGAGAAATGGCCTTGTTAGAAATACCCTAAAGGTTACCAAATTCAACAGACACTTGAAGAAGTCTGGAGAGTACATTGTTGTAACAAAAAAATACAAAAAAAAAAAACAAACAAATAAAGAAACTATATAACTCTCAGACATTAAAACAGAAGAAACTTATTTGTTAACAACGGCAAATCAATGAGATGGCAATTGGCAAATGTTCAAGAAAGAATAAATAAATACGAGCAATTTTTGGAGAAAATATTATATAAAAGACACAAAAAAACAATATTGTAAAATTTCATTTTCAGGTGCCATTATCAATAATTAAATTGGCAAATAGATATTTGGAAACATAATTCTACATAGAAGGTGATATTTGTACGTTCAGTGAATAATAGTTTACAACATTAGAAAATGGATGAATGTGCTTGATTCCCCCTTCGCGAATCTCCTATCGGGTAAGTAATAAATCATTTATTGAATTCTTAGAGAATCAACGGATTTTGGACAATAGAGAAATACGAGGAGGTGTAAACTCAAACAAGATATATGGCTGCTATTGTTATTGTTTCGTGTGCTGATGATAGGAGAGGCGGAGAAAAGAAAGTTGCAAGTAGGTGAACATTTACTTTGCATGTGTAAGTGTGGCTTAAATAATGGCCTGTCACATCGAGCAAGAATGACAATGATACACATGAGTTGTGATTTATGTTGACATTATGTGACAATTGTGCTGTTTGGCATGAAAATCAATGACATTTCTCTCTCTCTCTCTATATATATATATCTATTTATCTCATTCTGTTCATACCTATCTTAAACTTATAAACGTATCTTTGTTTTTTTTTTCGTTAATTTATTTTTCTTCTTTCCTTTCCTGTTCGTCCGCTCCTTCATCTCTTAATTTCTCTTTCCGTTTCTTCTTCGTTTTGTATAAGTCTGCAGTTGTGGAATTTTCAGCAAAGAACGAATTTACTATCAATGTCTTCAGACACACACACACATTCATATATATATATATATATATATATATATATATATATATATATATATTCCCCTCCAAAAGTATTGGAACTGCATGACCAATTCCTTTTTTTTAGTCATTCAGAGCTATTTAATGTTTAAACAATCAATTTAGAAGGCAGCACCTCTACAACAAGAAACACCTGTCAGTCAAGTGTTTTAATAGTTTAGCTCATTTGAAAAATGGGTGGATTCAAACAAAAGGTGGTATGTTCTAAGTTGTTTAACACATTTTAATGTAACTACCAAGAAATAAAAATTCTGAAATCTTGTCTCATATTCATCTTAAATGAACAGCAAACAGAAGGAATTGACCAATACTTTTGAAGGATGACTATATATATATATATATATATATATATATATATATATATATATATATCCTGACCAATATCCATTATCTAACAAGTGCTTAACGGAATCCCTTGTATATATGTGTTCTATTTCATCAATTGAAAATCCCAGGATTGTTAAGTTTTATATTGGAAGTACCAAAAATACTTTTAAAATACGTTGGTATAACCATCTCTCATCTTTTACTAATGCTAACAATTGCAATATGACTTCACTTTCAAAATATTTTTGGAAATTGAAAGAAGAAAACAAAACACCTAATGTTAAATGGAAAATCCTCAAACTAGCCAGAACCTTTAGATCTTTATATGAACTTTGTTTTCTATGTCTACAGGAGAAATGCAGATAATTAAACTTTTGAATAGCGATCAGTTGTTAAATCAACGATTTGAAATTACCGTTAATTGTAGGCACATTACGGCTTTAACTTTACAATCTTGCTAAACTTTATAACTTAATAATTACTTCTCTTATATTATATTACCCTCATATAAATAGTTTAAGGTTATCCTTAGTAGTTTATTTTGAATTAATGTGGTAGATAGGTTTATACTCATAAATTACTGGTAATAATATTTGCCGTAGATAAGTTTACACTGATATATTACTGGTAATAATGTTTCGTAATAGCTTTTAAGTTTATAAAATCATATAAATATTCCAAAATTTATATTTATATTTTATTTATTTATAATGTAATGGTTTGTAAAGTGAATTAGTTATTTTGTATGCCTAATGTTTTTACTTCTTACAGTGTCTTTTATTTACATACTATGTTTAATTTTATTAAAATACTAGCAGTAGAGCCAGGCGTTGCCCGGGGATGTAACAGTAAGAGATAGATCAAGTATCGACCATCATAAAGACTGAAAAATAAAATTGACAAAGATTATTGCTTAAGGTTTAAATATTTTTTTAAATTTTTTTTTTTTATTTTTTACGAATTGGTCAAACCCAAACTCAAACAAAAACACTGTTTTCAATCGTTATGAGTCTACCGATTGAATAGAATTTTATTATAAACAATTGTCTTGTAAATGGAATTTTTAAAGCATTCTGAATGTAAAAATAAAGAAAAAGTATACAAGACAATAAGAAACACTACCTGCCAAAAAAAGTGAAGTTTTGTTGAAATCGTTTGAAAAATGTAGGAAATCCGATCCCATATATAAACACACACACACACACACACACACACACACACACACACACACACAAAACCTGGGTTTTATAATAAGTATAACTCGATATGAGTTGTCCCCTTTTCATTCTGGTGACTTAATCGTGTTTTCAAATTGATTTTATGCAAAAACAATTGTGTTTTTCCAATTTTTGGCGCTGTCAGAACCACCGCAAGATAATTTTACGTAGTCCTATTAAGTTTTGTTGAAATCGGTTGAAAAATGTAGGAAATCCGATCCAATATATAAACGAACAGACACACACGCACACACACACACAACCTGGGTTTTATAATAAGTATGATGTGGCTTCTTTCAAAACGCTAAACGTCTCATGAACTGTTACAGTGTATCTAAAAAATTTCTATCGAGTTGCCATCATTTCCGATTAAATTTTGAATTCTTTCTCTGTTAACATCTCAACGATAACATTTTTTTCATTGGCTAAATTATTCTCAACAATTTCTCCTGCTTTTCCTTCTTTCTTTTGCTTTTTCTTTGAAATTGTAAATTCCCTTCTTCTTTTCCTTTTCTTCGGAAAAGGGATAATTTCTCATCTTTTTCTTTTCCTACCTTTTTCTATTTTCCTTATATATATATGTATGTATGTGTGTGTGTGTGTGTGTGTGTGAGTAATTTATTGTTTTACGTTATTTATATATACACAAATATTAAAGTAAATGCTCTGTTTATACTAAGCAATATTAACAAAATTTACCGGCCTGAACGTCCAGAAAATTTCCGACAGAAAGCAAACCTTTATACTACACGGAACCGTCATATAGCCTGAAAGAACGTCTGGTTAGCAAGGTAGATTTTACTTCTTTTAAACTACAAACTTCCCATCATTTACCTCGAATGTTCATATCTTGTCGAAGCGTATCTTAATCTAAACAAATGACCTCAAACACTATAAAATGTACTAAGTCCGACAATTAATTTAATATATTTTATTGTTATACGTTATTTATATATACACAAATATTCAAGCAAATGATTTGTTTATAATAAACAGAATTAACAACATTTATCAGCTTAAACATCTGAGAAATTTCATAGAAAGTATGCGTCCACAGGCCGTTAAATATTGTTAATACTGTTTATTATAAACAGAGCATTTACTTAAATATTTGTGTATATATAAATAACGTATAACGATAAGATATATTAAATTAATTTCGAACAGTCCATTTAGTAATATATATATATATATATATATATATATATATATATATATATATATATATCCATTGCATTCACTTACGTACTAATACCCCCAGCTATGGGTAAATAGCAGGTCAGACTGGGTTCTTTAGCCTTGGGTGGCAACCGGTCTAGACGAACTAGCGTTGTATGGGGGCCTTGTGGTATATTGCCCACCAGTTTTCTGTATTAGACTCTTCCAAAAAGTGTGATTAATTTTGCACAACCTTTCATCACTATAATCAAATTATAGGTGCGGGTAGTCTGGCTATCGGTTTCTAGTTACTTAGTTACTCGACCTTCATACTTCGAAATCGATGAGAAAGCCCAGTGTATATATATATATATATATATATATATATATATATATATATATATATATATATATATATAAGATCTATTGTTACTAACTATCCAATAACCGTTATGATAATACAGCAGACCTTGCTATTCATAATGCACTATTGGGAAGCATATATAAATAGTCGAGTCTGAACATTTGCTGTTTGGTGTTAATTTTATATCTACATGCGTTCTATCCTTGATATTGAACTTTTTTACCCCAAAATATAGTTTACCTTTAAAATATATTTTTTGTCATATATATATATATATATATATATATATATATATATATATATATATATATATATATATATGCAGCATATCTTCATTCAAACGTGTTTCATTGAATAGTCTAGGCATGTCTATTTATTTTTATAATAAACCTTTCTAGTTCTCTGACTAGTTTCTTGATGTTAAGAGGAAATCCATCAAGGAAAGCGCCGTAGTTATTTCCTAACCATGTACTTTCGATCTCTTCCGAGATCATCCTCAGTGGTGAATTACAAAGACAAATTTATTGTAATTGTGATCGCGAATGAAGGCTCTCTCTTAAAATTATTTTTTAAATTTTAAATTTATCAGTTTTAGCGATGGATTTTTTTTGCAAAACAATATATATATATATATATGTTATGGTGGAACACACCTATTCTATAGTTAATAGACTCTCCCACCTATAATAAGTAGTAGGAAGAGTAAATGAGTCAGTCCTAAAATAGGTTGGACGTACAAAACGTTAGGAACTTGGTATTACGCAGAGTAATCTAGTTGTGGTCGCTGATACTTTCATATTCGACTAACTGTCGTCCGACATCGACTGACTGACGATATTCAGTCACCCCCCACGAGGGCGTCATGTGGCACAAGGCCTTTTTAACGTGGGATCTCCGAGCCCGTGAGCTCGGCCTAAAATATGCCCATTTAACCCGTATAAAGGGGTTCAGGGTCGGTTTACCTCCCCGAAAGAGAATCCGCCCTTCGGCGTAGCCTCGTTCTGGTTCTTCCCCGCCCGGAGGGAGAGAGTTCAACCGATCAGCCGGTCGACAAACATCGACTGACTGACTGACTCGTTACTCTCCCTACTCCTACTTATTATAGGTGCGAGAGTCTATTAACTATAGAATAGGTGTGTTCCACCATAACACCCACCTCCTAAAACTTTACTTCGTAGGAGTAAAACAGTTTTCTTTCTTTATTTTTTTCAGCAGTTACTCTTCCTACAATATACAGGTATATATATATATATATATATACCTGTATATTGTTTTTCGTTTTCGTTATATCTACAGGAGATAAGCTTTTGTTAATATTCAAATGGCGTGGAATAATGATGGAAGAGAAAATGTTTACTATGAAATTGCACGGAATTTAAATACTTCTGAAAAGATGTGTCGACTTTTATAATATAAGTTACATGAGAAATCAGGCGCAATTGTAAAACTGGCCATTCATTTAGACACAGAAGATAATCTCTACATCATTGATACTCCAATGAGAAGACAGCTTTTGAAATCGTTCATCTTGACTGCCTGGTTAATATTGAATCAGCGCCGATGTTCAAACGCATGACTTCCTCTCACATCCATTTTATCACATGGTTTTGGCAAGAATACAATACTGGTAATTGGAAATCAAGAACTTGTGGTGTGAGAAAAAAGATCCCAAGAATATACACATTCAGCCCCAAAGAATGTGAACGCTAGCATCTACTATTTTTATATACTAAAAGAGCACTCTGATTTGAGAGTTTGCAGACAGTTGATGGAGTAGTTTACAGAAATGGTAAAGAATAAAACAGAAAGGTGCAATTTGATCAGTACTGACGATGAGTAGGTTAGGTGCATGACTGAAGCTTCATTTGACCGGCTTCCTCCTCAGTTGGTCTTTGTTGTTTTTTTTCCCCCAACCATCTGCTCCGTGGTTTCTAAACAGTAGACATTTGCCTGCCTTAATGTGCTCTTTGAATAAAGCTAAAAGCGCATTGCAGAGGCATTTCTTAAATAATTTCACTCCAAAAAAATCGATAATACTACTAGAACGCAGGGTTCTGATGAACCTTTTCCCTTATTTCCTCGACTGCATAAATTTAAGCGTGCTACTAGATTGGCAAATAGGTCTCTCCGTTTTACTCTTGAACTAGCTAGTTGCAATCGTTTCTTCTATTTAAACAGTTTCTTTTCTCGCACTTCTCGTCTGTCGAGCTCCATTCCGATTTCCTGTTGCCCCGCCAACTAAATCGAAATTTTAAATTTTATGACCCAGTGATTGCCACTGTTAGTACTACAAATATAAATACAATATTTTGTTTTATAAAGATGCTATTCCCCTTCATGACGTAGGTGATCATAGCTCTCCACGGCTTCCTTTTCTTTATTATCTTTGAAATGCTCTGACATCTGGGGAAAGATTTTGGCGTGGTTTCCCGTTGCCTTTCCCATCATTTGAAATTTAGTTTTCCTTCTTGGCCATTCAAAATTAGAAAACTGAGTCTAATCTGCTATTTAATCATATTTAATTATCATATTTTATTTTGTAGCAGGCATTATGCATGGTGCTATATAATCTGCTGGTATTGGAATGAGGGCGAAAAGACGGATTCATGCCTTTCCCAATGGTTTTAGTGAAAAAGTGAACGCAACAGCTGAGACCGGGATTTGAACTTGGCTCGCCGATTTTAATTTCTGTCCCGATATCCGTTACGCTACCTGAACATAACATTTTTTTTTTAATTTGATTTTTCGATCTCCAGAAAATTGGTAAAAGAGGAAAAAATTATAAATTTGGTTTCTGGCTAGGAAATTTTTAAACAGAGTTTATTTTGTATGGTTTAAGAATAAGATAAAAATTCAGGTAGGCTAACCACACAGATACAAAGTAAGCGTTCGGTTTAGTATCATACTTACATTTAAAATCAAATCTCGTGAAATTTTCCAAGCAATTACAATAATTTAAATATTTGGGAAGTATTTTAACACAGGCGGAAAATATAAGCGAAATCTCAAGGTGTAAGTGAATAGTGAGAGAGGCCTCCCAAAAGCTAAAAAAATACACCCCCCCCAAAAAAAAAAAAACAAACAAAAAAACAAAACAAATAAAAACAAACAAAAACAACAACAAATAACTAAAAAACGAAAAAAACAACAAAAACGTATTAAGGAACAGGCAAATTCTGTTAGAAACATAGAAAATAGTGTCGAACAGCTATGCAATATCAATCCTCCTATATAGCAGTGAATGCTGGATAATTTCCTCTCTGATGAATCGGAGACTTAGGCAACAGAGATGTGGTTCTACTGAAGGATACTGAGAATAGCTTGGACGGAGTGTGTGAAGTTTTAAGGGAAATGAAGATAAAAAGTATAGTTTTAGAGAATCTGATACGTACAGAACACATTGATTGCGTGAAGGGCTGAGGGAAACAGTAATGAACCTACCTAAGGAGCCCGTGTAAATGGATAGCAGGACAGGAGAGGAAGGGACTGTGAAAAGACAAACCTTACAAAGGGCTACAAAAAATAGGAAGTTGTGTAGAGTCATGATCGACTACCTTCTGAAGATATAATATTCTATTAATAATAATAAGAATATGTTAAAAGATTTTTATCTGAATTTCTGAGATGGGGAGTTATCATTATTTACGCCAGCCATGGGTAGACTGCAACCCGTCGGTCACGTGCGAGCTGATTTGCTTTTTGAATGACACGCCTGATTTCATGAGAAAAATAACGTTTATTAAAATGTTGTTTGTTTCCATTCGTTCTCACTTGTTCATTCACATACTCTCTCATGTATAACCACATACATAAACGACGATTAAGTACAATGTTTCTTGAGTTTTGTAACTTTTCGTTGAAAGGTAACGTTGTCAGCATTTTAAATCAGTGGCGATTTTCACTAAGGGAGATTATACGTGTAAACATCTTTTGCTTCAGGAACAGGAAACGTCAATGGTAATCATTTTCCCCGCAGAGAATAAATCCACTTCTTTTACAAATATTTTTGTATACTCAAATGAGGAAATTAAAAACAGATCACACGCACAGCGTGTGTTGATCACTCCGTCATCACAGATATTTGATCAAGGCTTCAGCTTTTTTAGTTCTTTTAATTTAATTTTTTATCCAAAATAAAAAAAAATGACTTTTCTCCGTTTCTAAGGCAAATACTGATGCGTGTGGTCTTTTGTTGTGAAAATGTCTGCGGCGTCTTTAATGAAAAATTACATTGATTTTTTCTTATAGTAATGCGGCCCGCCTTATGATGTACAGTACCCCATATGACCCGCCTTATTATATACAGTACCTCATATGGCCCGCCTTATTATATACAGTACCTCATATGGCCCGCCTTATGATGTACAGTACATCATATGACCTGGCTTATGACGTACAGTACCTCATATGGCCCGGCTTATAATATACAGTACCTCATATGGCCCGGCTTATGATGTATTATACCTGATGCTGTCCACTGTTCGACAAAGGTTGCCCATACCTGATTTGCAGTATTTATATTCGGACTATTGTTCTTATCTTTGTTGTTTTTATCACAACATTTCGGCCTTTGTGCCTTCTTCAGGTGTATATAGAGCTGGGTAACCTACAGGGAATTCCGAACAGAATCCTTTATTTAATCTACGGGAGTTAGATATCCCTAGACATGAGCAGTAGAACGAGAATCGTTCTACTGCTCATATCTAGGGATATCTTGTCTTGTTCTTATTTTATTTAGTACTGTTCAGTTATCGCTCGCCCGTTTCCACTGAGAGCAAGTACACACTGTCCGACCCAGGAATAATCACTACGTCGCCAATTTCACCAGCCAACGCACGAGGCCATTGTCCCGTAAATAAAAACTAGACGAGATATCGCTAGACCCCGTAGATTAAATAAAGTGTTCTGTTCGGAATTCCCTGTAGATTACTCAGATCGTAGTAAAGTTGAGGAATGCCGGAGAGCACAACGGTTGAAACGTTGTGATAAAAACAACAAAGATGAGGACAATAGTCCGAATATAAAGAGTGTAAATAACGCTAAAAGATGTTCTGTGGTCCCTTTCGTAACCAGAGAATATTTGGTGATCATAACTGTTCTTGAATTATATGATAATTGCCAGACAATCATAAAGGTATTTGGGGAACCCTAGCCCGATTTTTTTGTTGAACACGTGGGAACAACATATTGCCGTGAGTGGGTCTGTTGGTGAGCGATGTAGAACAAGTCAGATTCGTAAATCATGACGAGTGAAATAATATTCAAATTTCTTGCATGAATCATTGTCAAGAATAATTATATTTTTGACGAATTTTCTTCCATCTTAATTTCTATTGCTTTTTATCGCAACTCACAGATCGTTATTTTACGATCATTAGATAAGCAGTGTATTTCGAAACTAAAGAAAGGTTAGGTTACCAAGGATAGATAATATGAGTTCATATCTCAATAGAGGCTTATTGTTTATGGACATTACCAGTTGACTCAATATTGTCTTGGAAAAAGATAACAAATTTACGTTATGGCGAGGAAAGATAATTGCCATATATTTTTATATTCTAAATTGTATATTTTCATTGAATATAAAATATACTTAAGCCTTCTCATCTTTATGTTTATTATATAGAGAGTCTGTTTATTATCTATCTATCTATCTATCTATCTATCTATCTATCTATCTATCTATCTATCTATCTATCTATCTCAGTCTGTTCGTATCTATCTATCTATCTATCTATCTATCTATCTATCTATTTCAGTCTTGTTAAAACACTAAAAATAAACGTCCTTGAAAATGCATGCAATTAATTTACAGCAAATTAATTTCTCTGATCTACGTTGCTCACAAACCAGTCAGTGATAGATGTGGTTTGTAATGGCTAACATTTTATCCCTTTATCTATCCACTCCGGCGGTCCTGACACTTGAAAACAGATCGGCATATATGGCATCACCAGTAGAAATCCTCTTCAATAATGAACATTTAGCAATTGTTAAAAAGTTACTAGACGAAGGACAAACATCCTTGACAAATACTCTGGTCAGATCTTATAAACTCTTGACTTGCCTGTCTTCAACTTTCTACTGTTTTCTTTTTGTAGGTCAACCAACTAAATACTCTTGGCTTGACAAATTTGCAAATATTTTGGCTGGGATCAATGGACGAAGGTCATCAACGGAAAAGAATTAAAGTTCAGTATTCTCTCAGCAACAAATAATTAAATGGAGCAATATATCTTAAGAATTATTGTTTTTTTTCACTTATTTCAGGTGGAGGTATTTTATGTTTTCAATAAAGCTTTTGTATATGTCGGGTTACCTCCTTCTAATTTTCGAAACTGCTCCTATGATATCGCCTTAATAGCAATTTAAGATATTTAGATTTGAATTGAAGAGATGGCGTCTGTGTGTGTATTTGTGTTTCAGACGCCATGTGGTAAACATAGAACATCCACAAAAACTGATACATACTTCAGGGGTTATTGGCCCTCGTTCGATGGCGTTCCTTCGGAGGATTGGCGCGATTGCGTTTCGATTAAGGGACGAGCCTCGCGAAACGGAGTGGCTCTTGCAGCGTGTCTCACTGGCGATGGTTCGAGGTAATGCTTTCTCCATCATTGCGGCTGGCAGAGGTTAGAAAAAATTGTTTATTATTACGTTGTTCTGGAATTGCCATCAGTGGTCAACTGTAATTGTTTTGTTTCAATAAATTTTGTTTAAATATCTGAATGAACTAAAAAAAAATACATAAATCCATATTACGCTATAAAATGAACACGTGACATCTTCCTAACCAATGAAAGCTAAGCAACATAGTTTAACAATCGAAACAACTCAGCATTATCTAAGTCCCCAAAATTTCTAATTAAGCTAAATAAATAGAGAAACATCAAATTTATATAAGTTTTCCTGCTTATACTTTATTGAATCAAATTTAGAATTAGTTCGTGTTTTCATAAATATTGTTATTTTATACATTGTCCATTAAAAGGAGATATGGTGTAATAGATAGTGTTCCGGATTGAGGAATCGTAGATTTCGAATTTCAGTCGAGTTTATTATATTCACTTATGTGCTAATACTGTTGGGAAAGGCATGGATCTATCTCGTCTCCCTCCCATGGATAAAATAACCTAGAAGAAGGACAAATCTGAATTCAAAACTTTTAACTATGGTTATTTAAACGTCACCAATCCCCAATTTGCTAATCAGGGTGAGTATGGCGACACAGTCAATTAGGGAAGGGTTTCTAAATTCCTGAAATCGTTCTTGCTAAGGTATGAAAAATGCTGTGCAAACAAGTTACACGTTTGTTCAATTGTTTTCAATAACCGACAGGCACTTTCCCAGAATTAAAACGTATTTAGTTTCCATCCATTTAGCTTGGACTGTAGACGTTTGTCGCGGAGAAAAACAAAGCATTGATGATTTTAAAACATTGTTTTTGTTACGTTCGGAAATGTCAGTTTGATTATATTCGTTGTTGAACTCAACACATTAATCTTGTTGGAAATTAGGAACATGGATCAAGCTTACCTAGGAAGACTTTCAATATGTGTTTACTTCTCAACCATGATATAATCTTTTGCTGTCTTGAGCGCCCATTAAGCGGATATAATTATGTACGCTCGGATTTCGTTTCGCATTTCGTTGTAGGGATTTTGAAGCTGTCATTTTGCTGAGTGAACTGAAACGTTTGGCGTAAATCACACAGTAATCTCCTTTGGTCATTATATATATATATATATATATATATATATATATATATATATATATATATACGTACATTTTGAAGGTTTGAATACAGAAACTAGGTGCGCTACGAGACGTAAGGTCCGTAAACAACCCTCCGCAGGTTTTGAATTCAGAATTGTCCTTCTCCTTGACCAGTTGCCATCCAAGGCTATAGAATCCAGTCTGTCCTGCTATTTACCCATAGCTGGAATAAGAAGAGGAGGATTAATATCTTTCCCAAGGGTATTAGCCCGTAAGTGAATGTAATGGATTCGACTGGGATTCGAACTCGGCTCTCCGAGCCGTTATCCCCTACTCCACCATGCCTCCTACATGTTTTTCCTCACCGGTAACATTACACTGAGTTTCATGGGCGATGCAATCGTCAGGTGTTGATTGAAAATCACCGTTGCAAAATTTAGATATTGATATTTATACTGTACTATAATTATAGTGGCGCAGTTCATTTATTTACAGGAAAATCATATATATATATATATATATATATATATATATATATATATATATATATATATATATATTGTATTCCTGATCAATCCAGATTCATAAATAATTATATTGGATATATTACAACATGTTTAACAAGAAGACTCAGATTACATCTTTTCGACCATAGCTCAATTAGGTTTCATTTAAATACATAAGGAGACATACCAAACTCTATTCGGAACATACTCGTTAATAATACAAATATAATAGCATCAACCACATATACAAAAAGGCTAGAAATAATGGAAGCATTATTAATAAAAAAAGAAAATACTATCACATAATAATATCAACTATGAGCACGGCCATAATGTACAGACCGCATTTAGAAAAAAACATTGTTGTAACTTTAGATACATACATAAAACAATCCAAACATTCAGTTAAAAGTAAAAATAAAATCATCCTTTATAATGGCTAAAAGTATAGCCCAAAGCGAACAGACATACAAAACATTTCGACAATTTTTACATAATGTATGTCCAGAAAAGAAAAAAAAATGGGAACACAAGATAAAGGTAAATAAAAACTTAACCGCAGTAACTTGTCAGTAGTATTTAATGAAACTTATATATATATATATATATATATATATATATATATATATATATATATATATATATATATATATATATATATAAGTTTGTCACTTAGCTGATTGGTGTTACCTTCAGCATCCTGACTTCTGAGTTTCATAGGCGGACCTGTCCGTCCACTTTTCAGTCGGGATCAGCACTTACTGCTTATTTTTTTCAATGTTTTCCTATTTATACATTTAACATTGGTGTAAATTTTTTCTGTATTTTTTTTGTTCATCTATGCGATATATATATATATATATATATATATATATATATATATATATTGCATAATATGACTTACCCGGCTGTTTGGAGCATTCACATATGATTTGGAACTCAATCCTATCAGCAAACCAAAATAAAACTGAGCTTCATGTAATTTGGTTTGATCTCGCGAATGCATATGAATCAGTTCCTCATAAGTTAATTCGATTGTCCCTCGAATTTTTAAATTTCCCTAGTAAGTTGGGGAAATGATAATGAGATATTTCAGAGTTTATGCAGTTCACCGTTGGTAAATACACCACCAAGTGGCATACACTCGAGGCATCATGATGGATTTTTCTAATTTTACCACTTTTTTTTCATGATGTCCATGGAACTTATATTACGGACACAGCAAAGGGAAAAATGATTAACAAATGGTCCTTCCTCCTTCCAGAGCATTCTTCGATGACATCACCATTCTGGTCCCATCTAAAGTCGGTGCCGATGAACTTCTGCAACGCTATCATAAGCTCTTCACATGGACGAGAATGAAGGCTAAGCCCAAGAGAAGCCAGAACATTATTCAGAAGCTTTGTCAGGGAGATTCACTTCTGCATTGGGGGTGACATGATCCCGACAGACAAAGAGAAGCCAGTGAAGAGCCTTGGACGGCTGTATGAAATTTCACTGACTGATCGACACAAAAGTAAAGAGGTAGAGAAAGTGTCAATAGATGATCATGAATACATCGACGGAACCCATCTCTCCGGAAAACTGAAGGCTTGGTAATATCAACATGGTTTACTACCCCGGCTTCTGTGGTGGTTTCAGGTGTATGCTATCTTCGCTCTATACATATAGTTTGTAAATGTAAATATGTCTTATTCAACGTACCTTTAAGTTTTGTTAACAATTTGGATTGTTTTCAATGCTCAAGTTAAGCATTTTTTTTTGTATGTTTAAGTTAAAAGAATCTTACAAGTAAATCTTAACGAAGTGAATCGTTTAACCAGAATTCAAAACTTAACGGAAGAACAATCGAATAACAGAATAATAAAATAACAGATTAACAATTGCGCTAATACGTTTATTTTACAACAAATGATGCCTGGCAGCAGTACGTTATTATCGGTCTAATTTGGCTCTTGTAAAGATAGGAGGAGGAGGATAGGAGGAGGAGGAGGAGGATAGGAGGAGGAGGAATCAGGTACTTATTGGAGCGGTACAGCATCTTTAGCAGAAGTGACAGAGTCCACTACCCTGGGTGCCGCACACTCGTGGGCTTGTGCCAAATTAAATTAAGCTTACTAACTGCTTATAGCTATATGCTTAATATAGATGAAAATGGTATAAGTATTAAATTAGTATTTTAAGTAAATAAGCACATGGTTGACTATATATTTATTCCATGCTATTTCTTTCTATCTATCTATCTATCTATCTATCTATCTATCTATCTATCTATCTCGTTAGTTAGCCAGTAATTTAGTAAATATTTTATCGCGTATATTTGTGTGAATTTGCGCACCCAAATTCCCCAAATCTGACCAAATGTCAGACATTTTGGAAGGGTTTCTTGGTGGCCATTTTAGTACACATCGTATATTTTCTGTATCTCCACATAAAGAAGTTTCTTAGTTCTCAAAGGTGCTAGTATTGGCCCAAAACAATTTTCGTACACAACCATTTATCTCGATCGTAAGCCTTAATAAGCCATATTACTAAGTCTCTGTAAATGCATAAAGATGTGTGAGAGAATATATATATATATATATATATATATGTGTGTGTGTGTGTGTGTGTGTGCATGTGTGTGTGTGTGTGTGCAAAATTAATAAAGAGGATAGTTTTTAGCTAAAAAAACACGCCGTACAATAAATAAATGCGATATCTGTTAGTAAATTCAATAGATTTATCTTACCCTTACGAGCGAATTTTCTTTCTTTCTTTCTTTCTTTCTTTCTTTCTTTCTTTCTTTCTTTCTTTCTTTCTCCGTCTCTACGCATCTATCTATCTATCTATCTATCTATCTATCTATCAGGGACAGTTCAAAAGTATCTATCTATCTATCTATCTATCTATCTATCTATCTATCTATCTATCTATCTATCTATACATAAGGGACGGTTCGAAAGTAATACCTATTCGTTTTTCAAAGGAAATTACAACAGAAACCGGCGCCACAAAAATATCGTTCGACAAAACGAGCTTTCCACTACAAAATCTCATTTTTTCTTCGTTTTACTTTTCCCAGAAGCACATAGATCCCATCCACAGAGAAACGGAGGTTCCATAAAACCCCGTTAGACAAACACCATTATTTTACGTTTCATTTTTCCCAGCAATGCATAAAATCCCATCCTTAAAGAATGTGCTATCAAGCGACTTGGTCTAATCTCACACTGCCACAAAAACGACGCTATCAGATAATCTGCAAGCGAGAGTATTTCAAAGCAAATCCGAAAATGTTCCACAAATAAACGTCATGGACGACGACCAATGAAAACTATAACAGTCAACAACAATAATTTACAGCAAACTTGGGAGATTTTCTTTTCACTTGGCAGCGTTGGTAAAGACGAAACAAACTAATTTACAAGAATGATCAGAAAATGAAAAACAAGTCTTTTTAAGTCTCTATGTTACTAATTGCTCTGAAAAACGATAACCCATTTCTGAAACGTTTCGTTACTAACAAACTTTTTTAAGATAATCGTAAAAACTTAATTTGATTAAAAGAAAGTGTGTGAAATACACATATAGGCACACAAGAAATAACGCTCATACTCCCGGTTCATTATATTTTAAAAACGATTTCACTGAATACGTTTCTCTTGGACATGGTAGAGAACTGTACCACGTGATAAACAGGAAGAATAATGAACCAATTAGATCGTTCCATTTAGTTTTTTTCAGTAGACGCAGTCTCTTCATTAGGGTCCGCTTTTCTATCGGCGACCTCAACGGAATTGTTACCAATCGTCTGTCCATATTTATCTTACACCCAAGGACACAGCTGAAAGTTTAGTGGACTTCTCTTTTACCCACTGTATGTAAATCTATTCTCTTATTCACGTATGGGCATACAAAATTTTTATTTAAACTCAAACATCTCAAAAGAACATTCATTTCAATCAAACTTTTTCTTTATTTAACAAATTTTAAATTACACCAACTTACTATACAGGTTTTGTATCTCAGTTGTTTTTTAGCCATACATATAAAATTATTGTTATTATTATGCTGTTAATCCATGTGTAATGACAAAAGTACGTAGGTGTAGACTTTAAGAAAGCTTTATTCAACTGAGAATACAAGGTTCGCATATAGTGTCCTTTTATAATCCCAGTAAACAGAAATAGCTCTCTTCATGAGGAGAGTAACAAAACAAGGGGAGACCACTCTTGGTTATTCATAACACCACGCATGTGTTAAATTCTTTTATTTGGAAATGACCTGGAATTGGAATGAAAGCAGTTTTGTCACCAACCCTGAATATACCATAAAAATTCAGGATGTGGAATTAGTAAATACTAAACACTTCATTTACCTCTGTTTATGGATCAGTTATAAAAAAAATTAGAATACGAAATAACGAAATTGAAGTTAGAATAAGCTGCGTTAGATGTAGTTTCGCTCAACACCGCAAATTGCTACAAAACGAAAACATTAATCTCAAAGACATGTGTCATATTCTTAAATAGCCTCTTCGGATTGAAACGTTCATACGGATGCCTTGCATGGCGCAAACCCTGTTCAATGATTTCTAAATTATCAACTGTATACATCAGCTTTCTGTGATCAATGATTAAAATGGCTTTGAGCGAGTGAAGACGCTATCCATTACTCCAGCGTAGAACTTACTCTTTACCAATGGAATATGAAGGGAAGGATAATGAGTCGACATAGTGTACGTGGCATAGTGAGTCCAGCTGTGAAGGTCTGGTCTGATAGATCAATGGAATGTACTTCATCCGGACATCTACCATGAAAATTGCGAGTATTCTGCTAGCCATTTAACCGTATTGCTTCTTCTCCAGACCTTTTGAAATATGAAACGGACTTCCGAGGTGATGCTTCCCTGGCACCTACAGTCATCAAGCCGAATGTTAATCGTTTATTTTTGGCGAAGAACCACAAACTAAGAAATGTACCAAATAACAGAAACCACATCACGTGAGAACTTTCAACAGCAGCAACAGTTAAGATGGTTTGCACATGTAACTGGAAGAAAAACTAATGACATAATCAAGAGGCTGACATTTAACACTACGTAAAAGTTTAGGACGGAAACACCCACGGTTACTTAAAAAAAAAAAACAAAAAAAAATAAAAAAAAAAAAAAAAAACAAAACAAAAAAAAAACGATAACAGCCACTGAACTTGGACAATCTATTTTTCTGAAAAATTGTTTTAAGAAAAAAAAAGTTTATAAATTTCAACCGATAGCAGCATTGGCTGCTTGGTCAATGAATGCCAAATGTTTCCACAAAAACAGTTAATATTACCATTATCGAATTTTGTTAGTTGACACACGGTTTATACAAAGAAACCTCCTCATAAATATTAACTTTGGATTAGTGTACTTTCAGTGAAAAATAAGGTTTTACTTTTCTTTGTCAAAATACAATATTTTATGTGTACAATCTAACTCAGAAAACTACTGAATAATATATTTGTTTCCCGATCATTAGTTATAAATTACCAAGGGATCCGCCTGAATGTTTTCGACCATCTCTGATGAACGAGAGTTGAAAACTGGAATTACTGTGTCTGACACGAATTACTACTCTTACAGCTGATTTCTATATCACAAATATGATCATGAATTTTACAAAAAAAAAAAAACTAATCGAGGATAACGAATCCCAAATGACCGGCATCCTTCCGATACAGTAATAGCCTCTTTTTATTGGATTTACAAGCTTACATCGATTAATCTAAAAAGGATTTTATTGTAGATGAGTTTTAAGATGAAATTTCAGACCCGAAGGCGAATAATCTCTTTCTCTCATTTCGCAGATTAATCCGGATAATGACTGACCGCACTCAGCCTGAACTACATGACTGATGGATTTACAAGTTGAGTTCTGACTTAAAATGTTAACTGCCAGTTTGTTAAATATAAGAGTTTGGGGCGATGTTTGAAAAGACTACGTGACAGTGTTTGTAAAATGAGAAATAAATGAAGACAACCAAACGTTGGCGTGTCAGTAACGTGGTTGGTTGTAAAGAAAAGATGGCGGCGGACTTATTTTGCAAATGGTTGTCGCTACTCCACAGATGGGAAAGAAGGTAAAAAAGACGTTGAGAGAGAGAGAGAGAGAGAGAGAGAGAGAGAGAGAGAGAGAGAGAGATGGATAACGACAGCAAAAGTGAGAGTGTGTGTGTGAATTAGAAAACATTATTGAAGACTGATAAAAAAAGAAGACGAGCAGGAAGAGAAAAAGAAAAGAACAAAGGGAGGTAAACAAAAAAATAATTTTATTTATTTAGATATTACGAGTCGAGGTGTGCGTGCGTGTCTGCAAAAGAAAAACTGAGAATAAGGAGGAGATAAACTTGAAATGATCATTGAATTCATTAGGTTAATCGTCTTCTATGTGCTATGTCCCTTTAGGACGTTGGCGATCACAGCTCGCCACAATTTCCTATTATATATAGCTCTTAATAAATTGTGTCTTTTTGTTATCTCTCCTGAACCTTGTTTCCTCGCAAGGTAGGTTATGCATTGTTTTCCTATGTCCTTGCCTTCAATAGCTCCTGTGAGTCTATCATATTTCAAAAATATTTTTGGAAACCGCTTTTAAAATGGTAGGGAATGCTGGACAATTTCTTTATAGATGAAGAGGAAACTTGAGACAACAGAAATGTGGTTTACAGAAGGATATTGAGAATACTATAGACGGAAAAATATAAGGAACGAAAGGGAAACAAAAAGGGTATTTATAGTTAGAATAAGAAAAAGGCAGTTGTCATTTCTGGGATACATAATGTGAAAAGAGCGATTGGAGAATTTAATACTAACAGGACACATTGACACCAAGAGGTTGTGTAAATGGCTAGCAGAATACTCGTTAACCCCTTTCACACAGAGGAAACGTTGCCAGTCTCTCGCTATTTTCATGGTAGATGTCCTGGTGAAGTACATTCCTTTGATCTATCAGTCCAGACCTTCACAGCTGGACTCACTATGACCCGTACACTATGTCGACTCATCATCCTTCCCTTCATATTCCATTGGTAAAGAGTAAGTTCTACGGTGGAGTAATGGATAGTGTCTCAGATTGAGGAATCGGAGAGCCGAGTTCGAATTCCAGTCGAATCCATTACATTCATTTATGTGCTAATACCCTTGGGCAAGGTATGAATCTTGTTCTCCTAATGAGTAAATAGCAGGACGGACCGGGTTCTATAGCCTTTTATGGCAACTGGTCTACCGCAGAAAGAAATGGCAACCTACTGCGGGAAAAAAAATCTGCCTCTTCAGTCATGTATCGAAAGATACATAATCATCTTAGCGTGTATCACGCATGGCACATAACTGAAGATCCACTCAGATAGCTTCTTCTCCAGACCTTTTGAAATATGAAACGAACTCCCGAGGGGATGCTTCCCTGGCACCTACAATCATGAAGCCGAATGTTAACCGTTATCTATCCTACATATTCTCATAATATGCAACCCTTGCTTTTTTTTCTATACACACTTATAAAATCTCCATTCAGTAACACTCTACCTTGAGTGGCACTTAGGCCTTGTATTGGATGAACAATAGTTAAAAACTAATATAAAAAAAGAACGGTGTAGGAAGGATATTAAAAAAAACAAACAAATACTGCTAAGAGCTAAAAAGGATAGGGTATTGGAGAAGGCTATTATCGTTTACATCCTTAAGGGAAACTACATATAAAAGAAGATTCAGAAACATGCGTAATAACTCAACCGCTATTCTTGGGCTGTCAAAAAATCTAAAGAAAACATAGGAAAAAAAAAACCATAAGCTAAAAATAGCCATAAGCTAAAAAAGCGAGATCAAATTATTTTAAATTATGACAGGATTGATTGATTGATACGTTTTTTACGGATTATCAACCTTTTACAGTTTATTTAACGCCAAAATATTTTTTGGATAATAACAATTCTTTTTGGGATAATAATGATTTACTCGTACAGTTCCTACTAATTAATCCATAGCTTGTGGGGAGAAGAGGTGGATTGATACGTTTCCCAATGATATGTGTGCATCAGTGGATATCACGAACCAGATTGGAATTGCAACTTTGTTTTCTAATTCCGAGCCGTTATCCATCACATCAACTGCACATCCAATCTTATATAGATAAGAATTAAAAAAAAGTGTGTGATGTTTCATACCAAAAATGATGGAAACATGAACAAAAAGAAAAAGAAACTAAATGAAACGATCGAAACTATATACACAAAAAACCTATATACACAAAACATTTATTAAAAAAAATCGAAAACCTTTTTTATATATATATATATATATATATATATATATATATATATATATATATATATATATATATTATCCCTCACCGCTAGCATCTGAAGATTGCATAGTGCATGGAAATCAGATTCGTGCTATATATATATATATATATATATATATATATATATGCGTGTGTGTGTGCGTGAAATTTCAGATGCAACTAAAATATTCATATATATATCTATCTATATATATGTATATATTTGTGTGTGTGAAATTTCAGATTCAACTAAAATATTCATATATATATATATATATATATATGTGTGTGTGTGTGTGTGTGTGTGTGTATTATGCATGCACACATGCAAAACACCTACGCTCACAGACACATATGTATATGATTGAATCAGGAACGAGTAGGAAATCATTATATATATGAGATGTTTCGCCATTTATTTAGCTTCATCAGAATTTTTCAAAACTTATTTAATAACTAATTTAATCTGTTTTTCAAATCATATATATATATATATATATATATATATATATATATATATAACAAACAAACAAACACATCATCTATATATATATATATATATATATATATATATACGTCATATCTAGGTTACACGAGAACACATCTCTTATATATATATATATATATATATATATATATATATATATATATATCAGAGGGGATTATGTATGTATGTGTATTAGGTAATCTATATTAAATGGGTAGGAATGTAAAGAAGTTCAGAGAAAGATAATTAAGAGGTAGTCTCGTTTATAGTGGACCTTCTAGTTGTCTAGCAACCAACTATCAAGCGGATATGTTTGTCCCATTCGTTATATCCGGTCCCGTGATTCCGCGTTAATGTACAGTGAATAAGCCTACAACAGTTTCCGTGGAAACGATTAGAAGCTAGATCCGGACAGACAAGACTGGTTGCGCAGAATAGCATCAATAGCGATTTATACTACGAAGAACCTGCAAAAATCTTTTACTACGCTGGGGACTCTAAGAGCCTTTTGAAGGGTGGTGGGAGCCTTTTGAAGGGTGGTGGGAGTGTTTTGGTTGAGCATGAATTGATGCGTTATAACACGTGAGAAAATGTTAGTTTGTTTAATTGTTTATATTTGTACCCCTTTCTCATTTAATGTACAATGATTTCTTTTGAAAACGCTGGATCATTTCGAAGTAACAATTACTCATAAAGAAACCCTTATAAAACAGAAATTGATTATTGGTCTGTTATCACCCATTCATGAGGATGTGTATTGTTCTTACCACTCCATATACGAGATAGAAAAAACATCTTTTTTCTGTTATAATAACAAAATCATGATGTCGATGTTCCACATTACTTCAAACAAAAGGTTTGGAAGGAAACTCTAATCAGCACCAGAAAGAGTGATAACAGTTAATGGACTTGGGAAATGTAATTTCTTGAAAAACTATTTTAAGAAAACGATTTTATAAATTTCACCCGAGAGTAACAGTAGGAAAACGACTAATTTCAGCATTATCATAGAAACAGTTAATTACCATTACCATAGAAACAGCTAATTTCTATTATCATAGAAACAGCTAATTACCATTACCATAGAAACAGCTAATTACCATTATCATAGAAACAGCTAATTACCATTATCATAGAGACAGCTAATTAACATTACCATTACTTTAAAAAAATAAAACGACTACTTATAAAATTGTTGGGTTTCTTTTAAAAGCAGTTCATGATAAAAAAAAATGATGAGGTAACAATATTATCAATTTTATTATTAATTACACATTTTAATTTATATGTAATGACATAAAAAAGGTTTATTGTCGCACTGGACTTCACAGTTAACACATTGCGTGAAAGATTGGATTAATAGCTTAAAACAAATGTAGTCTTTTTCAAAATAATAAGTGTATCTTTTATTATACATACTTGTTTTTTTTTGCATTTATTTCAAAATACGTAAGGGCAGCAAAACAGCGTGCATCTAATTATTCATTTACTATTAAGTCATGTGACACATATAGCCTCTTCACTTTTCAAGTTGTTTATAATAAAAGTTCTAATGTATAGTGAATTATATAAATATATGTTGTGTTATGCATATTTAAATTTATTTAATAATCTTGTTATGATGTATTATGAATGTTTATTATTTTTCACTAGGTTAATAGGTTAGAATATAATATGCAAGTGTTTATTTATGTACGCGGATTGATATAAGAATGTGTATCGAAAACAAATACTGAATTTCCTATTAAAAATGTTGTAAAAACAGAAAAATGGATCGAACTCAAGAATCCCTTGTCTAATTTTAATGACATTTAGCTCTGTACTCGGCAAGAGTTCAATGTATAATTTGCTCCTAAATTAGTTGGGTTATTATGCATCGTTTAAGCTGTATCTCGGGAACACATACATACATACACCATTAGAATTTTAGTATTATATAGATAGACTTCAGTTTGTGATTTCGCAGACATCATTATATTAATTTCTTTCTGAATAATTAAATTAAGTGGTTGAACTGATCAGACATGCTCTCATGAAACACAGTATAAAGATATTTACTTTAAACATTAAAAAGAGGATCTCTGACTTCTGAAATATTTTGTTTATGTGAAAAAGATTTAGAGATTTTATAAACAAAATATTAGGCTTAAAGGAATTTTAAACAAAAATTAAGAACATTTTTTTTTTATCTGAAGCTTTCAAATATGTTATTAGAAAAAATCTACAGGTGTGGATTAAAATTCAGGATAGACTGAGCTTCTTATCGCTGGATGGCAGCCAGTCAAGGAAAAATACAACTCTGCTTCTGAAACCGTGGAGAAGTCAACGGGAAATTACTTCACTTTCATTCCATAGAGGTCATTGCAATTCAGAGAAAATAAAAAAGGAATCTGTGGAGAGCCAATTTACTAAAAAGAGAAAGAAAGAAAGAAAGAACGAGAGAAAGTAACAAAGCGACAAAGAAATAGATTAAGAAATAGACAGGAAAAGGAAAAATGCGAAGAAGGAAAGAAAGAAAGTGAGAGGGAGAGACTGAGAGAGGGAGAGAGAGAGACAGAGAGAGAGTGAGAGAGAGAGAGAGTCAGAGTCAGAGAAATATAGAGAAAAAAGCATATTGCTTTATTACAGTACTCACTACTCTGATTCTATTGGGACCAGTGATCTGTTGAACAATCAGTTTTTATGTCCCAAAACCTTTTTGCATAATATTAGTGCATGATTGTGTATTGATTGCTGCTTTATGCAGTGAACAACCCAAACGTAGTCGCCGTTGTAAGGCTTGTCTATAAAGGGCCGACACTATTTCTTGACTCTTTTTTCCCCCCCAGAGCTTTGCAGTATAAACAGCTGCAACTCACGCATGATTTACAATTCCGTTTGCTAGGAGAGAAGGAAAAAAAAGAAGAAAAATAATTAACAAAAAAAATTCTATCACATGAAAAAGAAAATGTAGACTTTGATTGTTGCGACTCCATTTTGAATCACAATATATTTCATGCACCCCCCCCAAAAAAAAACAAAAAACAAAAAAAAAACAAAAAAAAACGAGCCACCGGTTTTCATTATTTTTTTTAGGGGGGGAATTAAATGTTTTATTATTTAACATACAGAATACTCTCACTATAACAAATACTTATTTAATAAAAATGCAATATTGTTTTTGCATATCTTTTTAAGTTGAGATATTTAATCGATTGGTTTTCGAAATTAAACGAAACGTTGAGTTTGTAAATCTCGACAAAAATGTTAGCGATAACTTCAACAATACTAAATACTGTGAATGCACGCAACATGTTGCAAAAAAAAAAAAAGTAGTAAAAATTACCTACCAACGTTATTACTTTCTTTGTAATTTCAATTTTTTAATTAAAAATTAAGGGCTTGAATTATTTTGTGTTTTTTTTCTCTATTAATTTCAGCTTAAAAGTAACTTCAGGAAACTAGGAAGAAACCTCTACTCCTGTTCAAAAGACGAGGAAGGGGGAGTGAACCGGGTGATAGCTAAACCTAGGTGTTAAATTTGATTTTAATAAAATACCTCGCCTGAGAAATATAGACAGGTATTTAATAAAAGTCTTCGTTAAACAAGGTGAAGGACAGTAGTTGCCGCTGTAAACGAAATGTCCATTGTTGGCGTTTGTAAGAAGTCATTACTGTTTGATATTAGGTGGGTGTAAAAGTTATTAGTGCTCTGTTTTGAGAACTAGTGACTGACATTTGAAAGCAACATTCTCGTTGGAAATATTTGCGCACACGCAATATTAATATAAAAAAATAGGCTTATCAATATTTCTTAAGTCCTTAAATACGATGAGAATCTTAATTTCATTAATAAGAACGATGTACCTATTCAGCTTTGACGTCGAGCTATTGGTTAATATTTCAGAGATTATATATTTAATCACAGGATTAGTGATAGCCAACCAGAACATAATTTGGTAAAATCTATCTATCTAGCTATTTATCACGAAACCATGTCAGTCATTTTCCCAACCGTGAAGAGTACTGAACTGTTAAGTAATATCAGTTCACATATATGGCAGTGAATGCTGAGCAATGTTTTCACGGATGAAGAAGAGACTTGAAGCAACAGAAATGTGGTTCTACAGAAGGATGCTGAAAAAAACCATGGACCGAACATGTGAGCAGCGACGAAGTTTTATAGAAAATGTAAACAGAAAGAACATTTAAACGTAGCGCCAGAAAGAGACAGTTCAAATTTTTAGGGAACGTAATGAGGAGAGAGGATTTGGAAAATTTAATTCCCACAGGACAGATTGAAGGCAAGAATGACAGAGGAAAACGACACATGACCTACCTAGCTAGCTTAAGCAAATGGATTGTGGAACAAGGTTTAGGAAAGATAGAGAAAAGACAACATTAAGGGCTACAATGGACAGGAAATTGTATGAGAACACATAGAAAAGAAAGCTACGTCGGCTTATTTTGAATTTTCAAAGGGTCTCTTTTTAGAGAAGCGAAAGTGGAAAATGAATGAAAATGAGTTATACTGAAACGGGCATAGAACTTTTGGTTTCAGAAGTCATATCTTTTATCATGTGAACCTAAAATGCCTTAATTTACTTAGTAAAACTTGTAACAGTTATACTGTCTTGATGTAGAACAACATCGATATCTTTGTCACTTTTTTCTGCCACCGGAAGATCATCGAAATTAAGCAACATCGATCCTGGTCAATACCAAAATGGGTGAGGCGCTTGGGAATACCAAGTGCTGTAAGTTTGGATGTGCGGATGGTGTAATAGAATTGTTAATCGGAGAACCAAGTTCCAATTCCAACTAGGTGCGTTATCTTGCCTTACGCGCAAATGCTCTTGGGAAAGGTATGAATCTACATATTCTCCGCCAGCTATGGATTAATTAGTAAGACGTGGAGAAGGTGTTTAGTATCGAGTAGGTATCCCCCACCCGTCTAGCCTGATGAAGTTCAGCTACTAAACGTGGAATCGGTTCCACGAGTGGTTGGAAAACCCCTGGGGAGTTGTTGAGCAACGCAGTCTCGATGGCTATCCACCGCACCCTGATATTAGTAAACGCAGGATCTTGTGTGATAAACGACTCCTCTTTCATGTCCCAAGATGGTCATATTTTCCAGAATGCACTATAAACCAATTCTGAGCAACCTGGGTCTGATGGCATGGTCTTGCTTGAATAATTAATTTTTGTTGGGTTACATTAAAGGGTGGAAAGAGTAACAAACCTGCCCAGTGTCGTGTTCAATCGTTAATGTAGTGTACAGGCATGACAGCAGACCCGACCTGTGCTATGTGAATATAACTCACACAATTATGGAACAACTACCAGCCCGCATAGTGCATTATTGACAAGTAGGATTCTATGCAAACCATTCTGGTCACAGTCATTAAAGACCTCTAGTCGACCACTGCACTGTCCATGGTGTGCAGCAATGCCTTCCATCAGGTATTCCGGTACACACCTGACACCGTAGATCGAGGGATGTCAAATGTTTTAACAGAAATTAAATGTCTCAGACATCTTCGCCCATTATCATATCCCATTTGGAATACAATAATTAACGTCGCCTTGATATAAGCAGTATAGCTGTTGTTTTCATCATAACTGATATAGGTATTAGCATTTCCATGACGTCAACGTACGATGGCGCGACCTAACATTACATTTTCATACTGCTAGCTCATGACTTTTGGCACGTCAGTTTACTTATCCAGTATTTATCAAGAATAATACGCTTTCTATCATTTTTATCGTCCTTGGCATAATTATAAACTGCATTCAGTAGCAAGGCCTCTCATTGGGAGATTGGAGGAGTTGGGTAGCGTGGAACCATCTTTTCACTGCTGTTGTTTCAGGTCCACACTGACTCGGGCTGATAACACCTGTTAGGGGGTCCCACCTAAAGAGAAATAGTGAACCCACAAACAAAACCAACAGTACATTTTTTATAGCAAAATGACCAACAAATCATTTTTATAGCAAAATGGCCAACAATATATATTTGTAGTAAAATTATCAGCAATACATTTTATGATCTACAAACTATATATTTAAAAAATGTACCCCTTACTTGAAAGTATAAAATTATGTACAAAATATTTACATTTCAGCATTAAATAACCCATAGAGGTTGATATGACACTAAAAAGTCAACCAACTAACCAACCAATAAATATATATATGCGCAAAATCTGAGTATCATCTACCATGTATTCAATTGTGAAAGCAGAATAACATATTTTTATTACTTCAAAGATCCCAAGAAAATTAAATGACCTATAAGGAGTTGATTTTTCGTTAAACAAAGAAACCAATCAATCATCATTCTTATTTCTATACCGAACATAATAAAGTAGGGGTATACCATGATGCCCGTTAAACGAGCTGGTAGTTTGGAGAATGACTCTTATATTGAGCATATCAACTTAAAGCACACTTAGGGCCGACATATATATATATATATATATATATATATATATATATATATATATATATATATCTTCTCAGATTAGTTTCAGTCAAAA
Organism: Acanthosepion pharaonis; assembly: GCA_903632075.3. Classification (NCBI taxonomy): domain Eukaryota; kingdom Metazoa; phylum Mollusca; class Cephalopoda; order Sepiida; family Sepiidae; genus Acanthosepion; species Acanthosepion pharaonis. Next base: position 658,669 of record CAHIKZ030000824.1, on the reverse strand, counting down.
TATTTTAGTCTAAGGCGAGTGTAGATTGAAAGCTGTGAATAATGACATCTTAATCAAGCTGAAAAGAAAAAGGAATTCAAACCGCATAAAAGGGGAATGATTTATTTGTTTGTCAGTCATCCCCGACCAATGCTATGAAGTAGGTCCTTATTTGGCAATCTTCTTTTACCCGATGTCCATAAACCTAGTAACAGCCTTTGAACAAAGTACATAAATCAACATGGATCTTTATTTCAACTGTTTTCCATTGTCTTTGATTTTTCGACATTTTTGTCACTTTATTTTTCTGCATCAATTTACAGCGATCTGCTAAGAAACGACACTTAAAACCTAACCATTCGCTAATCCAAGGTATTACGCTACACAATATTACGTTACATACACGCAAGTCACTAATCTTTCAGGCTTACGGCAATATTACGTTGAAACATGGGTTCCCATACGATCACCGAAGTTAGGCAACGTCGAACCTGGTCAGTACCTAGATGAGTGACTGCTGGGATGCGCGAGTGCTTTAATGGATAATGGCTCAGTATTATTAATCGGAGAGCCGAGTTCCAATTCAAGATGGGTTCGTTATATTCACTTACGCGAAATGCCTTTGGGAAAAGTATGAATTCGCATGTTCTCCCCCAGCTATGGGTTAATTAGCAAGACTTGAATCACTAAATCATTTTTATCTCCCTCGCAAAAAAATTCTGACAATCTAAAAATATTTTCTGGCTTTAAATAACCTGCAATGGATTGATAAGCCGTAGAAAACAGCCAATCAACTGACGCATTCAGTACGGACCTAATGGTGTTATTTAATTCATTCTGATGAGCAAGTAAAAATATTATCGTATTAAACAGGAGTTTTAAATTCAGCTGATGAATGCTAATATTTGTGGGAGAGATTAAATATTAGCGTTATTTGTTGAAACGGAATAGGAAAACTAGTTGTAGGGAGTGATTAGGTCAATTTCTGTCACCCTAGGACTTAATAAATAGTTTTTGTTACAAACACATCAAGCAACATTAAAACACATCTAATCAAGGAAGACAGTATTTACTGTTTGTGATTAAGCCCATCACAATGAATTAATTAGCAGCTGTTTATACACCACACCTGACGGTGGCATTCATTGATTTGAAGGTGTTAAATACTGATGAGGAATTCGAGTGTCACCTGGGAATAATTAACAGGGAAAACGGTTGCTGCAAATCATTCGCTGAAATGCTGGGCATCTCAAGCAAAATTAGAGCCTCAGAGATGGCATCTAGTCTTACACGTCCAAAAGGCAACCATTCTTTTTTGTTTTTTTATTGGTTCGTTGTTTACGGTTTAACAACCCTTTGGAGGTTATTTAAAGCCAGAAAATATTTTTAGATTGTAAGATTTTTTTTTCCTGAGATCATACTGGTTTAGTGATGCAAGTTTAGTCTTATTAATTAACCCATAACTGGTGGGGAGAAATTGTGGAGTCATGCCTTCCCCATGGGTATTTGCGTATAAGTGATTATAATAGGAACTCAGCTTCCCGATTAACAATTTTGAACCATTACCATTACATTATATGCACATCCAAGCTTATAGCACCTGGTATTCCCAAGCTAGTTACTGCCCATTCTAGGTACTGGCCAGACTCGACGTTGCTTAACATCGGTGATCGTACGGGGACCGGTTTTTCAACATGATGTGACCGTAAGACGCAACAATTCACACTCAGGCACTAAAAATCTACAAAGCATAAACATAAATAAAAGATGAATTAGTTTTGGCTCCCGTAGTGAGGTTAATTTCTAGTAAAGAATCTCTTACGCATTTGTTGCATTGCATATTTGGTTGTTATTGCGTCCTGCGTTATCCTTGGCTTCATTTCTTCAGGCTTTAACGCTGTATCTATCTATCTATCTATCTATCTATCTATCTGAATCTTTTCATCTCTCTCTCTCTCTCTCTCTCTCTCTCTCTCTCTCTATATATATATATATATATATATATATATATATGTAAGCAAATATATGGATATAGATCCGACAGTATGAAGAAAAATATACTTAAAAAAAACCCCAAAAATCAAACAAAAATCCTAATATGCGATTATGCTGTTTTAATGTTTAATGTCAACGTCGGACGTTTCGGTCTAATAGACCATCTTCAGGACATATTTATAAAACATAATTAACATAGACCATATACAATTCAACATGAAAAAGACGATGGATATAAAAAGCAATACCAATCCAAACAGATAACTAAGATCAGCGTTCCGTTTAAAACAGCATAATTGCATATTAGGATTTTTGTTTGTTTCTTCAGTATATTTTTCTTCATATATATATATATATATATATATATATATGAATCTTTTCATATCTATCTATCTATCTATCTATCTATCTATCTATCTATCTATCCGAATCTTTTCATCTCTTTCCTTCTCTCTCTCTCTCTCTCTCTCTCTATATATATATATATATATATATATATATATATCAATTTTTCATATCTATCTATCTATCTATCTATCTATCTATCTATCTATCTCAATCTTTTCATATCTCTCTCTCTCTCTCTCTATATATATATATATATATATATATATATATATATATCTGATAGGTAGATAGATATGAAGAGACTATATAGACCAGGGCGTCAAATTCCTTTTAGTTTACGGGCCACATCTTAACCCAATTTGATCTCAAGCTGGCCGAACCGGTAAAATCATGGCATAATAATCTATAAATAGCAATTTCAAAATATTCCTTTTGTTATAGTGTAAAAAAATACATTCTGATAATGTTCATGTTTAAAGAAAAAATTTTATTTTGCTAAACATTGAACAAGTGAAAGTGGGAACTGTTAAAGAAGACTGAGTTATCACACTGCCTTGTAAATTTATCACACTGAGAACTGATTTATCACACTGCCTTGTAAATTTATCACACTGAGAACTGAGTTATCACACTGCCTTGTAAATTTATACAATTTATAAAATAAAAAGAAAAACATTTAAAAACATTTTTATTATTTTTGTCATTTATTTTCCATTTTCCTGAAACTTGGCATCTTTTTTCTCTTTACAAGTGCATCAATATCAGGTGTCAAATCCTAAGTAGCAGCCAATATCAAGATGTCATTTAGCGGTGAGCCTTGAGCGCAGCTTTGTTTTATTGATGCTCATTACGGAGAAAACGTGTTGATAAAGATATGTAGTCCCAAACATGCACAAAACTTTCGCAGCAAGGGCTGTCAATTTGGGGTACTTTGGCAAGAGATACTGATAAAATGTGTTCAAGACCACTAAGGTAAATTTGTTCTTCAAATCCGAATCACACTGAATGTCAATCATTTCAAGTTGGATGTTGACAGGCAGATCAGAGACGTTGACTGTAAATGGCGTGCAAAAAACTGTGAAATTTGTTTCAAGTTCATCAAAAACTGATACCATTGCTGAAACTCTCGTAGCAATCCCGTGCTTTTGTACCGATTCATGACAAAATTATCTGCGGTCGCAACCACATCTTTTAGACAAGGAAAATGAGCAGGTTAACCACCTGTCAATTGTGTCTCCTATAAAGTTAGCTCAAGCTTGAATGCGTGTATGCTTTCAAAATACTGTGTGACAACTTTTTACGGCCTTGCTCAGATTATTTAAGTGCTCTGTAATATTCACGATAAATGCTAAATGTTGCAGCCAGTCTGGTTATTAAAATTCTGTTGTATCATAGAAAAGGTTACTGAATGATGAAATACCCAAAACAGAGGTTGGAAATGGTCATATTTATAGCATCGACAAAATACAATACTCGCCAGCGGCGTGAAATAGGTAAACCACTGCTAGTGGTGGACTACGTAAACAGCATATTACCCCGACTTACAATAGTGTTTATGAGGATTGAGACATACCCATTAGTGTTCATAGGTGCGGTATATAACAAATTCTAACACTGGTTTGCCCTTTTTCTCCGTGAACTTTCCAATTTCTTCTCGTGGATTAAAGAAATGCTTCAACGCAGCACCTCGTCTTAACCACGTCATAGATAACACCTATATCGTTAAAAAGATTGTGAAACTGACGGTGATTCAGACATCTACCGGATGAAATTAACAGTTCGGACAACCATTTTCATGACGTGATCCATTTTTAACGATTTGCAACACAATGCCTGCAGGTGCAAAATGCAGTGAAATATCCAAAACTCTCGTGCTCAATTTGTAATTTGTACTTTCTCTCTGAACTGCATCATAACACCTGCTTTATTCCCAACTATTGATGGAGCGATATCTGTAGCCACGCTGGCAACACGGGTCTAGTCCTCACTGACCTGTCCAGCGCTCCAACGATAGAGATGAAAATATCATTTGCTGTTCTGGTGTCCATCATAGGAACCAATTCCAGGAACTCCCCACTGACGGTCAAAGTCTTGTCTACACCACGAATGAATATGGCCAGTTGTACAACATCCGTAATGTCCGTGCTCTCATCAATTGCAACCGAAAATGCAATAAATGACTTGATTTTGTGCTTCAGTTGCTTTTCCAAATCTACAGAAAAACCTGAAATCCCATCTGCCATAGTGTTTCTCGTCTGTCGCTTCTCAGGCATGCACTTTCTGCAACTCAGTATGCATGTTTTCACGAACAGTACGGCACTGATGCTAATGTTATTTCTCTAGCAACAAGGTAGATAACTTTTACTGCTGCCTGACTGATATCCCGGCTTCCGGTTCAGATCCGCTAAGAGTTTATTTACCTTCTGTTTTTCATTTGCAAGTTATTGTGTATGTCGAATGATGAGTCTCATAGTGGCACCGAATGCTATATTCTTTGAGCAATGAAACCTAAACACACAGGTTTCACGCTCATCTTCTTGAATAAATAAGAAAAGGACCACTTTTCTTGAAATGATTGACACTCTGTATCGACTTTACTCCTTTTTGACAAAGATATTTGGGGTAAGATAAAAATGATAAAACAGGGAAATCTTGACCTAAAAAAGAAAACACGTTGTTAGTCATTGAATTAATCTCAAAAAATAGATAGAGTGAAATGTAGTGACTACATAGATAGATAGATAGATATGAAGATACTACATAGATAGACATAGGTATGAAGAGACTACATAGATAGATAGATAGATATGAAGAGATTACATACATAGATAGATATGAAGAGACTACATAGATAAATAGAAACATTTGAAGAGACTACATAGAGTGATCTGAAGAGACTGCATAGATAGGTAGAGAGATAGATAGATATGAAGAGTTTACATAGATAAATAGATAGGTAGATATGAAGAGACTACATATATAGATAGAATGATATGAACAGATTACATAGATAGATAGATAGATAGATAGAGAGAGAGAGAGAGCTAGATAGAAATGAAGAGACTACATATATAAAATAGATTAATTGATTTGTATTCTTACGGCTTATCAATATTTTGCGGGTTATTTAAAGCTAGAAAATATTTTTTTATTGTGAGATGTTTTGGAAGATAATAATGATTTACTGATACAAAGCCTATTAATTAGCCCATAACTAGTGTAAAAAAAAGAGAGATAGATCCTTACCTTTCCTAAGGGCATACCTTTTCCCAAGAGTAAGTGACTATAACGAACTTGACTGGAATTGGAACACGGCTCTCCGATTTCCAAATCCAAGCCTTTATCCATTACCCCCACTCGCAACTTCAAGAACGTTATATTTCCAAGCGGTCAACCATCGAGGTAAAGACCAGGCTCGACGTTGCTTAACTTTGATGATCGTACGCAAACCGGTGTTTCAACGTGATATGACCGCCATCCCAGGATAATTGTGTGGGTGTATGTCAAGTGGTTGGCCAAAATCTCAGTTATCGTACAGTAATGCTCGCAAAATGAGTACACCAACTAGCACTTAAAAAAAATAGTTTTCTCATAATCCAAACAAATCAGGATTTTATTATTTTTGCTGGAACATTACATAATCCAACCAGATAATATCAGTTATTATTTATAACCAAAATATACAGTATTAAAACTTGCCAAATATATGAATATGTTGTGGTCCGAAAATGAGTTTACTTCTATAAAACTTTATTTTAAATAAACTTATTTTTTCTTATATGGGAAAACACATTTTGGTGTGGCCGCTTTACTTTTCTATTACTGCTTGTAGTCTTCCCGGCGTTGACGACACTAAAAACAATCAGTGGAATGTTTTTTCTCCTTCCAAAAGTATGTGTTCTTTCAAATTTGTCGTGGATGGTCATTGCTCTTTTTAATTTTGATTTCAGTATATTTCACAAGTGCTCCATATAATTTAAATCTAGCGACAGTCTAAGTGAATCGAGTAATTTTTATAGTTTAGTTTTTCCTTCCGCTTGTGCTGTTAGGCGTCGCGGGGAGACATAGTCGTCTGTCAGCGGCAAGGCGAATGACCTTAAGGAGAGATATCTTGTGGGCTTTGAGAGTATCTGCTACTGAGTCGCTCCAGCGTCTTATTGGTCTGCCTCTCACTCCAGCAAGAGTACCTGAGGATGTATACTCGTAGGGCTGGTTGGTTGATAGGCATACGAGTGAGGTGTCCGAACTACTTGATCCACTGTCGTTCCATGTGTTGTATGATGGTATTGCTCCTATCATATCTCTTATTGCCTCATTCCTGATCTTGTCTTGCCTGGTCTTGTTTACTGCTTTCCTCAGGCATTTCATCTCAGAAGTTATCAGTTTCCTCTCAAGGGTTTTTGTTAGGGGCCATGTCTGACACTGGTATGTCAGCGTTGGTTGAAAAATGGCGTTGATGAAATTTGCCTTGGTGCTCATGAAAATATTAGGATGTTTTAGAAGAGGTACAACTGACTGCTTTGGCTTTCTGACATCTGGTCTCAATTTCTCTGTCTAGCTTGCCGTTTTCAGTAAATATGCTGCCCAGATATTTGAATTCACTGGTTTGCTTTAGCTAGGTCCCATTGATGTTAATGTCCAGTTTTTCTGGTCTCTTGCTGACGGTCATGACCTCGGTCTTAAAGACACTGATCTTCATGTCGTATAATATTTATTTTTATATATTTTGCTAAAAACAAAATTAGAAAAAACTGAGAAACTGAAAAATAGAGACTATCCTAGCCTACTAGATGGAGGTTGGATTATAACACAAATTATAGCATTAAATAACTCTGTTCTAAAAGCATAAATGGAGAGTGATGCAACCAACGACCCAAAGAATTGTTTACAATCCATGTATTTTAAAAAACAAAGGTTTTCGGAATTAAATAAACGACGGAGTTGATATGCCTTTGAAAGAGAACGCTTAATCAAACAATATTTTTGGCTTCTTCTGAAATTTTTTTAGCGGAGTGTTTTAGATCATTGTTATGTTGAAACATATCTCTTCTTCCCATGTGTTTTACTTCTAAATATTGCAATAAATTTCAATATTCAGGATTTCGCAAATGAAATGCAGCTCACTATTGGAGTATATACAAGCCCAGACCATGGCTTTTCCACCACCATGCTTAACTGTTGATGCTAAGCACTTTTTCTTGTATGCTTCGCCATGAAGACACCAATCTTATTGGCTGCCATCGATTTGATTTGTTTCAATTAATTTGTTTAACGGCATATCAACTCCTTATGGGTCATTTAATTTCGAAATTTAATTTTTTTTGAGCTTTGAAGTAATAAAAATATGATATATGTTATTCTGCTTTCAAAATTGAATACTGTTGTGACCAAGTAAATGGTTAAGGAATAACAAAACAAGAGGTTGCAGATAAATCGTGTGTTGAACAGTAAATACAACAGAAGAGTATTACACGACTTGGGAGTGTGTGTCGGTTGACAAGCGTTCAATCTATAGTACTGTTCCCTACTAGGCTTAATTTCCTACTAATTTTATAGTAAGTGGAAGAGCCCACAATAGACTCATTAGAGGGAGAACACCACAACAACTACATAGTAGATTTTGTGCATATACATGTTTGTGGGGACATGATTACTAGAGGCGGTTATAGGAATGTTTGATGTAGTTTTGTTGAAATTATACAGTTTGATTTTTCTAAGAGATTGTAGGATCACTGGATTAATGTTATGAAAGAATACTTTCATATAATTTTTTTGGTTGGTTGGTTGATTTTGTTCGTGGCATATCGCCCTGTAGGTGTTATTTAATATCGAAAACTAAATATTTTGTACGCAATTTTATGGCTTCAACTAAATATACTTTAAATGTAACTGTATGCCTTCAACTACAAATAAATGTATTGTTGGTCATTTTGCTATAAAATGTATTTTTACGCTTTTCTGGTATGGGGTTTCACTATTTGTCTACAGCTGGAATACTAACAGGTACTATCTGCCGGGTCAGAGTGAACCTAGGAACAATAGCAATTAAGAGGTGGTACCACGCTCCTCAAAACCTACCGATCAGAGGCCTTGCTGCCGGATGTAGTTTATCGTCATACCCAAGACTGAGCTACCATCGAACGCCAAAATGTTGACTTTTGTGTCATCTGACGACAGTACACTCTCTCAAAACATTATTCTTTTTTCCTTATTCTTTTTCAAAACTTCTACATGCGTCTCTTTGTGCCTCGATTTCAGTCACGTTTTTTCTACTCAGCAGTCGTCCATGTAAACAATGTAGGATTGATATAGTTATAGTAGAAACATTTACGACGAACACACTTTTTCGATCTTGTTAACACTATCTGCAGCTGATTATCTTGTGTCTTCGTCAACTAATTTGCATGATAAAACGAATAAACCTTGATATTAGCTTGCATAGTCGACCTCGTCACTTCTCTACACAATCGACGTTTCTATATTGTGAATTTGCACAATTCTGGATGCAATTTTTTTTTGTAGATAATTTGCTACAATTTGTAATTTTTTTCCAGTTAAATATTTCATTGAAATAAAAATGGAGTCAATACGAATGTAATTAGATAAAGTAATACAGCCCCAATTTCATTCCGTACACTCGTTTGGCATTGACTTCTTGTAATATAATTCTACGAGATGACAAAAAGGAAAAGCTATTTAAATATACGATTAAGGAGTCTTCTTTTTTCTTACAAATATCTTGTTATTTTGTTTCAGGAATGACTAAAGTGCAGAATGTATATCTAGCGAAATTGAATTCATTTTACAAGAATATTGTCGCATAAATTTCCATCTATAAAAATATAACTATTATTGTTATCATGATAGAAAAGAAGACAGTATTTGCGAGAAGAAGAAGAAAAAGAAGAAAGTGTTTGTGAGAAGAAGAAAAACAAAATAAAGATACTATTTACGAGAAGAAAAAAAAGAAGAAAATATTAGTGTGGAGAAGAAAAAGAAAAAGTATTTATGAGGAGAAGAAATAAAAGAAAGTATTTGAGATAAAAAGAAGAAAAGCAAGAAGGAACCGCGAGGAGATGAAAAAGGAAAAATATTTGCGTGAAGAAGAAAAAGAAAAAGTATTTGTGAGAAGAAGTTGAAGGAGAAAATATTAGCGAGAAGAAGAAAAGACAATATTTACGAGAAGAAAAAAAAGAAGTATCTGAGAGAAGAAGAAAAAGTATTTGACAGAAGAAAAAAGAAACATTGTTTACGAGAAGAAAATAAAAAGTATTGCAAGAAGAAGAAAAAGAATAAATTTTTGCGAGAAGAAAGAGAGGTAAGTGTGTGCGATAAAAATTAGGCAATATTTGTGAGAATAAGAAAAGCATTTACAAGAAGAAAAAGGAGAATGCATTTACGAGAAGAAAAAAAAACTATTTGCGAGAAGAAAAATAAGACAGTATTTAAGAGAAGAAAAAGAAAAGAAGAAAGTATTTGAGAGAAGAGAAAAGGAAGAAATTATTTGAGTGAAATTATTTGAGTGAAGGAAAGGAAGAAAATAATTGCGAGAAGAAGAAAAAGAATTAATTTTTTGTGAGAAGAAGAAAAATAAGAAAGTATTTGCGAGAAAAAGAAAGTCTTATCAAGTTTCCTCGTTTACAACAACCACTCAACCAGAGCCGAAGTTGAAATAGATGCGTATTCTCTACCGATTCCGGTGGTTGAGTTTTGTGAAAACCGCAATGCTGATTTTCAAGACAGACAGGATCAATTTACTTTAAAGGCAGACACTATGAATCCAGATGCTGATTTTCAAGTCAAGCAGGATTTCTCTAATTTGCAGAATCAATGCAACGTTTACGGATATTGCTATCCACTCGGCTAGAAATCTTTTCGAACATTTCATTCTGGGAAGCTGCCTTTCCGTCTCATTAGTTGAGCAAACGTTTGACATTTCGACATTGCAATTGTCACAAAATCCCAATAAAATGCATATTCTTGACCATTTTGACCGATTCAATCTCTTCATCTTATGCCATTAGTTTTTTTTTTTCGGATTCTTTCTTTCTTTCTTTCTTTCTTTCTTACAAGTGGTAGCAATCTTACTGCTTGACCTATAGACATAGACTCGGGATAATTTCTTTCTTTTTCCTTGTGTGTCTCTTTCTTTCTTTCGCTTTTCTCTTTCCTTGTCTCTCTTTTTCTTTCTTTCTTTCTTTCTTTCTTTCTTTCTTTCTTTCTTTCTTTCTTTCTTAGGTGTGGTAACAATTTTGCTGCTTGACATATAGACTGGCCGATTTGCTACAATGGAGGCTTGGTCACATTATATTGTGGAATAGATTTATTTGAAGATTGAATGTAAAACAAATGTTTACATTTTTTAAGTACTAGCAATGATACTCAACGTTGCCCGGGCCAAATCCCTTTTCTTTGTGACATGTTATAAAATTATAGTTTTTAATATTCGTTACAGTTTCAGAATATACGTTTAAAATGTCAACATGGCATTGACATACTTTTACATGGCACTGTCTACTTCCATTTATTCTCAAGCAGTGATCTAAATTCTAAGATGGTTACAATTTTCAGTGATGTAATCATTTATTTGAATAACTAAGCAATTTAACTAAAGAAATAACCAATAAAGCACTTATTTATAAAGATCTTAAAAAAGAAATTATAACAAACCATAATTATTTAAAATTTAATTTTTAAAATTGATTCTGCCAGAATCGCTAAGTTGGCTAATATATAAGGCACTATATATATGGTAGGTATAAATCATAAAAGCGTATTTATTTCATGTCTCGATTTTATGTAATATTTGCAAACTCACGAACAAGCAAACAATGTTTATGCATACAGTGGAACCTCGGTTCACGAATTTAATTCGTTCCTGAAGGCTTTTCGTAAACTGAAATGTTCGTAAATCGAAACTATTTTCCAATAAGAATGAATGTAGAAAAACAGTCACAGTACAATAAAATTGGAAAAGAAAAGCACGCCACAGCACACGAATGTATACAACACGGCAGACGACTCAGAAATTATTCGAGTTAACTCGATTCGGCAATGTTGTTCAAGAAACGAAATTTTGTTCGATAACTGAGGAATTTTCGTCTCGAATTTTCTGTTCAAAAACCGATTTGCTCGACATGTTAGACGTTCGAGAACCGAGGTTTCACTGTATTTAATTTTCAAAGTTTTGAGCTGATACACACAAACTTTTAGCTTTATACGAGCTTTGACCAAAAAGTATTGTAACTGTTGCTATGGTAACGGAGTTAAAATACGTAGAGTGAAGCCGCTAGGCACAGATTGACTTTGAACTCTGTCGCACATACATGTTAAGTTATAATGCTTTCACTCATTTCTGTTGTCTATAGCAGTGCTTAGACGGAAAGTGTGTAGTGTGTGGTCATTTTAGCACACCACAGAGGTTTCATCAGTAACCATGGCTTATGTAGAAGTTTTGGGCCAAACACAACATTTCCCAGTTTCGACATATTCCCCAGATCTCACCCCTTGCGATTTTCTACTCTTTCCATAAATCAAATCCCGCTTTGAAACAAGATTTCAAGACGTCGAGGAAATAAATCCAAGTGAATGCGCCGAGGCAGCTGTTCGTTATCTCAAAAAAGGAGTTCTAAGAGTGCTTTCATCAATGGAAACGACCTTGATAAAGTGTGTCACATCAGAAGAAGACAACTTCAAAGGAGATTAAATGCCGAATTGATATGTGCTGTAGTTTTCTTTTTTATAGCACCAGTCCCGATACTTTTTGATCAGTCGTCGTATATTAGATTGAAAATCGATAGAATGAAAGCATACTGCCTCCATCTTAGTTTAGTCAGTTAATGAGTACTATTGAAAAGAGGGCACAACTCACTGGTTATTCAAATAAGAGACAATGTAGTAATATCAGTTGATATTTACAAAACAGACCAGGGAAAAGAGAAGATAGAAAGTTTGTATTGTGCCGATCTTTCAAAATTCTTCTTTATTCGAGTGCATAGTCCATAATTGCTAAACCCGGTAAGCATTTCAATGGTTGTAAAGTATACGCCTCACCATAACCGGTTTTGAATTCAAAGTTGTCTTTCTTCTATACTGGCTGCCAACCAAGTCTAAAGAGGCCAGTCTGTCCTGCTCTAAGTGTAGAGAAGATGGATTAATTTCTTTCCCAAGGGTTTCTGTGTGAATGTAAGTGTAATGATCTCGATCGGAATTCAATCTCGTTTCCGAGTCGCTGTTACTCTCTCAGAAGTACAGAGACAAATAAGGAGAATCTGACTTGAAAATCAGCATTCAATTTTTAATTTTTTTTACCATGGCTAGAATACCATCCACTGATAAGAAAAACGCAATTCTCTCACTAATCAGACAATCTATCTACCAGTGTTGGGCCAAACTTCACAATTTAGATAGCACTGAATAAGCAATAATATTGCTGATTCTTCTTTGGGTCTTATCAGGGAGCTCCAGGCAAATTGCTGGGGCACCAGACCGTATATAGCAGCAATATTCTAAGCATAGATGAATGGTAGACTTATAGATATGCACGAGAGATTCAGGAGAGAATTGTCTCGTCCGACACAGTGACCCGATTTTCTTAGCAGCTGACCTAGCTGATATAGTCTTTCTATTTCATGTCAGCTGACAATGTTAGCCTGAGAAGGTGCAATGAGTCATTTTCTTGGAGGATAGCATCAGCAATACTGATGGAAGGCCGAGAGAAGTCTCTCAGATGATTAAAAGAGAGAAGTTTACTTTTGGAGGCGCTAAAATTAACAAGCCATCTTTTGTCCCAATTAACGAAGCTCTTGAGGTCGTTTTGTAAATCAGCTGCTATTTTGACCTTGTCGGACTGATCAGCTTTAGTATGGAGTCAGGGGTTAAGGGTAGTGTCATCCGCGTAGATGACAAGTTTAGAGCTGATGTCATCGGGAAGGTCGTTAATGAAGATTAAAAACAGCGTAAGACCAAAGATGGTGCCCGGGGGAATACCACGTTTTGTCTCCATTCTTGTTCGAGACGTTGTGCTTCAAAAAAACCGGGAAGGGTCCACTACAAGCTCATACGAAAACAAAAAGGGGAGATAAATGAAAACTCGAACTCCGTTTCCATTATATTTAGCTGTTTTATTCCCTAACAGAGCACCAGTCTACTCCGTTCCAATGGCGAACCAGAACTAACTCTACTATGATTCTTAATATAGACCTATGACCGGAAGTTCTCATTGTCCGGCTTTGTTGTTACTTGACCTCAAAACCTTTCTTTTACTCATTTATTCGTTTGTTTCATTTCAGTCAAGTGAAACGCCATTTAGGAGACCTGACTTAAAAGACTTTATCCGCTGGTCACGAAACACGTGAAATCAAGATATGTGGGTGTCACAGTCATAGAAGCATAGTTATTTTAAGCGTAAGCGCCAAAAAGATGCATCATACTCTTAGGTGCAGCAATATGATCTGGTTCATCCGCTCGGCTTTGATCAAACGACAAATAGTTGGACGTAGTATATATATATATATATATATATATATATATATATATATATATAATATATATATATATATCCTATAAGAACAGATATGTTCATTAACAAAAATATTTCGTCTGCTTTTGTATAAATAGTAATGAAATTAGAAAAAAAATGAATTTTTCAAGAGTTTATCACCAATGTTCGGTTATATAATTGATTTCGAAATTACCCACCCTGAAATTTTCTTTTGCGCTTTTTTTGCTTAGACTTTTTTAGCTGAAAAAAGTAGATGAACGCTAAAAAATAGCAATCATCCGCCAGATCCAAAGTATAATTCTTATAAACAATTGTAGAAAAATAAAAAAATTCTCGGATGAATATCCACTCCACACTTTGGCATTCAATGGTTATATTTGATTTTGATTGATTCGCTTTTTGCAAGTTATTTAAAGCCAGAACACATTTCTAGATTGCAAGAAGTTTTGTTGTTGATATAATATTGATTTAATGATACAATTCTTACTAATTAAACCATAGCTGGGGGAAAAAGGTGGATTCATATCCTTTGCCAAGGGTATCTGTGCCTAAGTGAATATGACAGGGCTAAATGGAATTAGAACTCAGCTCCCCGATTAAGAATTCCGAGTCATTATCCATTACATCACCCGCACATCCAAGCACTGGTATTCTCAAGCAGTTAACTATCTAGATACTGACTAGGCTTGACGTTGCTTAAATTTGGTGATTGTACGGGAAACGGTGTTTCAACGTGATATAGCCGTATACCCCAAGGGCTAGAGTCGTAAAGTTTATATCAAAGAAATAACATTGATATATAATATCAAATAACTTAGTAGAGGAAATGCATATATCAAAGTTATAACCCATGATATCAGATATATGTATTTCTTAGCAAGGTCTAAGAGTGGTTTTAAAACATAACCAAAACGTAGTGGTACGAACGTGTTCAAATTTATTTCAGTCTGGGTGTTTCTCATTATATTTACAAGCTTTTGGGAAATAAGAACATTGTTTTAATGTTAAAACAACTTAGATGAAGAGATGGTTTTGACAAATTAACATTTTTGGAAACAATACGTTTGGTATTTTATATATGGTTCATTTTTATATATGGTTCATTTTTATATATGGTTCATTTTTATATATGGTTCATTTTTATATATGGCTCATTTTTATATATGGTTCATGAATATCAGAAGTTCGTTTTGCATATGTTTTATTCCTAAGGAAAGTTAAACATGAAAAATGAATGGACGTCGGACTGGTTGTTGCTTTATTGTCTGTTAAGAATGGTAAGTTCTAAATTTAATAGTTCAGACTGTTCTATGAGTTTTTCTTACCTGTCTTTTTTTTATATCATTTTGGGCATTTACCTCTAGCTGCACAATATGGCTTTACAAATCATAGCTTCTCTGTAGGGCGGTCAACTACAAACAACTTGTTCTGCATCAAAAGAAGCCTTTCATTAAGGAAGAGTCTATTTTGCCAGTACCGGTAAAATAGTCAAACATGCTTTTAAGCTTATTTTAAGCTTATTTTACCGGTTTCGGTAAAATCCACCCAAGGTTATTTTTGCCGGTAAATATTTTTATTCTTAAATAAGGTAATGTTACAAATAACAACTCAAAGATTTTACAGAGAAGTTTATTTATTTTCACCATTAAATGTTAAGACAATTCAAAATCTTTTCCACCATTAATTATTAAAATAAAATTTTAAATCATTTATTCATCAGATATAAAAAATATAAAAGTCTCTGAATATTTTAAGCACTTCATACATATTAGTCTCTGCAAATTCAAAACCTTGCCCTTGGACATGGTTCTCTTGCCATATACAATTCAGGTGCACCCACTGAAGACAACAGTCAGAATCCATGTTGTTTAGGTCCTGACTGTACAGCTCACACAGTCACTTCGCTGACGATCTCAAATATATTTTTAGTTCTAAAACACTATTTATATTTACCGGCAAAATAGCCTTGGTGTCTATTTTCCCGGGGCCGGTATTTCGTTTCCTTCTTGCCAACATCTGGAAAAAAAAAAATTAGGAACAAATAACTCTCAGCAAAGTTCACAACTATTTACACTATTTTCAATCCAATAAAAATAACGTTATATAATACTTTAATGAAAATGAATACCGAAGAAAATATTCTTATTGTATTCTATTTATAAACATGCACGTAAAACCAGTTATCAAGTTACATACTTAAGAATAAGTGGGTTTTTAAATTGTTAAATGGATTTTCCATCCAATCACAGTTATATTAATTACACTTTAGAAAGCACACTTTGAATGGTCATTAACCATTCAAATCAATGCTAACACTTCTCTGTCACATAATTAATCCCTAGAGTAATTTATAAATAATAACGGTGATACGAATTGAATACTCATTACAATTACAATGAATAAATTGTCTTTACTATAAATGTTATTAATATCTTCGACAGTCACGTGATGCAGGCCTGTCTTGCAGCTTTGATCTAATTTATACTAAACTTTTTAAAATGTTTACGATTGTCTTTCCTACAATTTTGTAATGTTTTAAGATAACTTAAATATTCCTTTAGAAATTCTGGAAATTCTTCAAACAACAGTAGGGACGAAAACAACAACGAATTCTTTGAAATTCTTCAAACAACAGTAGGAATGAAAACATTCATCCAAAGGCATTTTTTTTTTTCATTATCTTCCAGTGCAACGCTTTTTGAACACTTCGGCGTCTTGTAAATGTTTAGCCAACATGTCTTACAGGTTCAACTACGACGAAGTAGCGAGTTCACGCCTCACTGGATTCCCATGCTTTCGTCCTTGTGTCAAATATTAGTAGATTAGTAAATCACTGAACATTTCGACGTGGTATAATTGTTAGTAAGCATCGCTAGATCAAATACGGCTAATTAGTGAGTTCAATCCTCACTGGGTGCCCCATATTTTCGTCCCTGTACCGCATCTAAGCTATGTTTAGGAAGTCACTGGGCACTTTGACGTGGTGTAATGGTTAGCAAGCTTATCTCGCTAGATTAAATAGTGAGTTCAATCCTCACTATGTGCTCCAGACTTTCGGCGTTTCTCAATCTGTGACAACATATTATTGTATAACGAGAGAGTAGTAATACCAAAGTCACTACGAAGAAGGATCTTAAAAGATTTTCACTTAGGACATCACGGGAAAAACCGGATGAAATCACTCATGAGAAGTTTTGTCTACTGGCCGAACATGGACGATGATATCACGCAAATGGTGGAAAGTTGCAAGATTTCGAGACTGTATATATCTATCTGTATTTGCTACTAACCGTGTTCCTGGATTTACTAACAGTATTACTCTTTGTATGATTGTGTAAATACATTTTATTTCTTATATTTAATTATTGCGTTTGTCATTCCTTGGAGACCGAATTCATCTCGGAATCCACAACAGAAACAACAAAACTTTCAACCCAACTCCGTAATTGTAAATTAAGTTCAAAATTAACTACAATTTAAACACCCTTTCTAAATTTTGTGAAATTTTATTTCTGTAGAAGCCCACACAAAGTGTACTAACACATGATCACTTGACACTCATAATCTAGACAAGGGTGTTAACTGACAGATTTTTACGTATTCCACTTGTCAAATTGGTTGGTATTCAAGTCTATGTAAAAGGCCAGCTGTTGAATGCTAATTTTCATGACAGTCATATCCACGCTAACTGGAAGATTGATTCTAAACAGTCTTCTAGCTTCATTTAACTTTAGGATTAAGCTACATTCGGTAAGTGCTAATACAAACTATCCGTTAGTAATAATATATTTGATCTACGTCCTGTAAAAAAGATAATTTCCAATTAAAAATATTACGGAAAGGGAAATTTTTACAAAGAATTATGTGTGTGTGTGTGTGTGTGAATATGTGTCAGCTTTGAACAATTAAGAACGAACTTGTGAGTGGACGATAGTTTTTACAATTGAAAACAAGGCAGCTTTGAAGTAAATGTCATAGATCCGTCAGGTGACTTGTTGACAAACACAGGCTATATTTTTCATCTGTAGGCACAAAGAAGAAAACAAAAACAAACACAAGAAACATATGCTTGTATTTTCTCTCTCTTCCTCTCTCTTTATATATATATATATATATGTAAAGTTTTTCTATTGTTCTTAGAGTTTATTCTTCGAAGGGGTTATGGGAGTGTGGAAACTATGCGCGGCTTTTTCCTATTCATTAGGCATTTTCATGAATTGCGTTGTTAATATGTTATATATATATGTGTGTGTGTAGATAGATAGAAATATATTGGGTGCATCAAATATACGTTTACAAATTTTGGGATCCCCACATCAAAACAAGGACGAAAGTCGGTATAAAGATATTTCTGCAAATCCTTCGTTTTTGAGTTATTAAGTTTTAAGATTACCGTAGAGACTATTAAATGTACAATCCAAGATATAATCCAAATATACCATAGTTTTTAGTGCCCCAACGATAAACAGCAGCAAAAGTTGGATGACTCGGTTTGCCTTCTGTCTGGAAACGTAATCTGATACAGCCGTGCAGCCTCGCGTCCATTACCATTCGCGCAGCCGTCTGTAAAAACCATATTTGCCTGCCCACGATATGAATATCCTGCCATTGTTAAACGGAACATTTCTCAGTTAACTAACTCCTACACACGTTAAACGTTGAAGACAGACTCTCCTTAAATATACATGAATGACAAATGTAATCTAGTCTACATGGTAACATAGCGCCATCTACCGTAGACTTTCTTTAAACTTAATAATTCCAAAAACAAGGATTTGCGAACATATGTTTATATGGATTTTTGTCTTAGTTTTGGTGTGAGGAAGCTGCATCAAAAGTTTGTAAAAGTATTTTTCACACATCTTATATATATATATATATATATATATATATATATATATATATATATATATATGAAAGTTTCTCGACCCAACCCACTTCACAAATGATAAAACAAGATTTTCTTTGTTGAGAAGTTCTTGGTCATATTTTTCCAGTGTCTTAGTTTATATATTATTGAAAATCAGTGGCTCCCAACCTTTTTTCTCTGGGCCGCATTTTCGGAATGAAAATTTACTTGCGCCTCACCAAATCTTACGTAATAAAAGCATATTTAAAAACAAAAAAAAAAAATGGGAGAGAGGGATAAAGGGAGATAACCGTGGATTCAAAGTCAGAACATATATAATATCATTAATAACTCTCTCTTCCAATTTGCGGATCCTAGTTACTATATTCTTAATACTTGATATAATGCAAAAATATCGCAATGATAAAATTGGTCAATAATTATTTATAACTATTTATATTGGGACTTATACATGCAATTGCATGTAATCCATAATAATATTTTAAATTTTAATATTTTAAATTATCGTTGGCATATGAACTTTTTGAAACTCTTTCTAAATCTTTGATTGTCTTTCAATCATTCCGCCTCACCGGTTATCCTCTTCCGCCGCATCTATGAGTCACGCCGTACCGTTTGGGAGCCACTGCTGTAAACGCCAATTGCTCATATATATATATATATATATATATATATATATATATATATATATATATATATTTGTGCATCTGTGTGTATATGTATTACTAACTATATCAAAGATTGTTAAAATTCAGTTTTAAATCAAATTTCTTGTCGTCAGGGAAAACAAGATAAGTAAACAATTAATTTATTATTATATATGCATCCTATTAAATACAATGGACAGGGAATGTCTTATAAGAAACATTTTTCTTGGTGCCGTTTATTGTCAGGTAGAAACTTGTAAAGGAACTTACCTGAAAAGAATCCAAGAATGGTCGAAGGCACTCGTAAAATAACACACAATTTCGGCAAGTTCCTTTAAAATTTTCCGCCTCATATCATAGTGGACGAGAAGGAACTCACCACAAATGCTTAACAGACAATCCCCGTCCATTCGATTTAGAACATTTTTAAACGAAAGCTTGCAACGTACATATGATGATTGTCAATTTTTTTGCAGTAGAAGACCATCTCTTCACGTCGTAGCATTTTTTGTCTTTTCATTCAGAATTTTATTATTTCCATCATTTATACCCGATCCAACGCTCTGCTATGGACCCGTAACTGATTCTTAAGGCCAGCTTCACTTTTACAACCTCTCTTACACACGTTGCAAACGTAAAGTTTGTCTGTGTTACCTATGTTGGAATCTTGTCTGTCACTGTGTACAATCATGTGATGTTTGAACCCCGCAACCTTGTCAAAATCTCGTACAAGTAACCTGCAGGTCTTTCTGATAGGGATGCATCCACAGGATTATGCACCTGACATCTCTGGGGTGATCTCACGTGACTGGCTAAACCAGCTGCCGAAAGTGTGACTTTTCACAAGTACTGTAAGTAAATATATTATGTTTAATGCATTCATTATAGCTGTCGACTCGTTAAACGGGTATGACTAATGTTTTTATTTCTCGTGAGAACGACTGTGGCTCGTAAATCCAGCAAGTGATTTGCAATGTTTATTGCAAATGTGGCAAACTAAATTATACCATAGAATCCCAGGCCTTCGCTAGATTAATTACGACTGAGTAGTGTGTTCGACCGTCACTGCGTACCTAATACTTTCGGCTTTGTGTCACATCTAAGCTAGGATTAGAAAATCATCATACAGTGTCTGGCCTGTTTTGTAAAATCTTTTTAGTTTGCTTGTGGCTTTTCACGTGATGGGCGGTTTCTGCAGGTTTTTCTGACATACCCTGTATGTTAAGTCATTTCCAGCGTAGTATTGAGAATAATTTGTGTAAGGTGTACCAATATGACATTATTGTGACTAATAATGGCGATTACCACATCTTACGCAGGTGAGAGCCAACCTCTCCAACCCGTCGCATCATTTGTGATGACTTCCGTCTCGTTTCGGCATCCATTGGCCAATAAGATGACTTTTGAGATTATCATTCGGTTTCATAGGAATTGTTAAATATGTTGTATTTGGGAGGATTGTTCACGAGACTCGTACTCATCCTCAGAGTGAAACGTCTGAAGTTTAGAGCATATAACAAATTAGAAACGATATGTTATCTCATTTTAATGATAGCTTGTAACGTTTAATTTGTACACATCTTTTTACAGATTTTTACATCTTTTTTACAGTTGAAATGGCTAGATGTAACCGTAAGTTCTATGCTAATATTTTCTTCTATCGCACTCCTCACTTGCAGAACTCTCTGCCGGTTTCGTGCTTTGATCATCAAAAATTTAAATGCAATGTCAATCGTTATCTACCGTCTTCTTAATTCTTGTTCTTTTAATGTGATCTCTCCTTAATAGTGTTTTTCTCATATTCTCTAATACTCAATAACCTCTTACGTCATAGTGGCTTTATTGCCTTGTTTGGGATGAAATCATTAAAAAAACAACCCCCCCCCAAAAAAAAACCAACAACAAACGAAAAAAAAAAAAAACAAAAAAACAAAAAACAGATAGAAACAAACTTTGCAATGCAGTAAAATCCCTTGTTGATTTTCTTGCCCCCAAATCTTTTTCTTTTATAAATTTATCATTCAAATGATGTTCACTGGCCTGTTTTTTTCTGTAACTTGGTGTTTTTTTCATATTGTATCGTCCTTCTAAAATGTCCCCAGTTCATCAGTTTCCTTTAGTTCTAAGGTCTTCCTGCAGAAAGTTCTTTTTTTTTTTAGCAGGGACCAACCTTCTTCGAACCTTGTGGATTGACGCTACAGAATCACAAAGAACTGTAGCAGATAACAGAAACCACACGTGAGCACTCAACGGTAGCAACAACTAAAATGTATAGCACATGTCACACGAAGAGAAAATAATGACACAATGAAGAGGGTGACGTTCCACACTACTTCAAACGAAAGGAAAAAAAGAAGGAAAACTCTCATCAATACTTGCAAGAGCAATAACAGTTACTGGACTTGAGAAATCTATTTTACTGAAAAACTGTTTTAAGAGAAAAAAAACTTTATAAAATTCATTCGACAGTACAACTGGCTGCTCGGTCAATGAATGCTGATTTTTTCCTTATAAGGAAACAGTTAACATTATCATTACAATTAGAAATGGGTAGAACAGATATTATACAAAACTATAACCAGTGAAGAAAAGCACTAGCTTCTTGGTTAATGAATGCCGAATGTTTTCTTAAAAGGAATCGGCGATTATTACCATTATAGATGAGTAGGAAAAATACTAAACAATGCGATGGCCAGTGAAGAAAAGCACTGGCTGCTCGGTTAATGGATGCCAAATGTTTCCTTATACGGAAATGGCTAATATTATCATCACCATTTGTCCTTTCACGTTCATTTTCAGAATTTCTAATTTTACATTTTATTATTTTTGTGACGTACGGTGACCGTTAATGATTAAGTATAACTCATGACTTCAATGTTAAATAAAACAGTATTTAATTACAATCACAAATAAATACTTAACAAGAACAAAGAAGTAAGAGTCAGCCAAACATAATTAACCATTTCTGTGAATACCTTGTTATTAGTGCAGCACGGTTTAACGACCGGCAAATTCTAAATCAAACCCCCAAACATCGACGCCCAATAATTCACACTAATTCGACTGAATAGTTCCACTCAATAGTCACTCAATAATCACTAAGTAGCCTGACACCACTATTTATACCCCTGGCGGAAAACATATATTCATAAGTCCAAAGTGTCACGCTCGTTAGTTACTCATTTTCTTCCTATACGACAATTATGTTTATTATAACTTTTCTGTCATTAAACCCTCAAGTTATAAAGCCGTACTAACAGTTGGCTATAAAACACCAATACTTCAAATCAAATATGGAACTTCCAGTCACCCGGTTCACACATCTCCCCATTTTTTAAACAGGAATACAGGTTTATCCCTTGCTTCCTGCTTAGGATTGGGTTCCTGGTCACTTTTTGTTTTCACCTCGGTCTCTTTCACTCTCAGTAAATCCCTCCGTTCTCTTTCACTCACAGTAACCTCTTGTGTCTTAGTGGCATTATCGCCTTGCTTGGAAATGATTAAACAAAAAGTCTTTTTTATGTGTCATGTCTCTTCAAGAGATGGGCGATCATGACGCTCTACAACTTTCTCTCATTTCTTGCTTTTAAACCTTTGTAAATTTATCTTTGTCTTTGTGTTGCCATCGATTCATACAAACTCACTGCGTGCATGACTTAATGCTTTTCTCTATTTCTCGTGCTTTCAATGTGCCCTGTGAGTGTTAAATTCTCCAGGCCCTATATCCACATTATGTGTTCCAGAAATTTCAGCTTTCTCTTTCTGATAATAGCAGTTTACTTGGCGTTCGTATTCTCCTTAAAATTTTCTCATTGTTCACATGTGAGAGACTACCTGCCCTGAAAATCAGACTTCGAAATTTTAGTGCTTGCTTGTATTTTAGCATCAACAGCTGAACTCGAAGAGTAACCGCTACTGTTTCTTCCATTGCGCCCTCTTAAAAACAGCATGGTAACATTGACATAAACGTTTTCTTTCTAACATGCTGCAGTAAAGGTGAATCTATACCGAATATGAATTCAATTATCTGGCACGTCATCTTTGCCTCAATGATGACACTGAGGCAAAGATGGCGTGTTGGTTAATCGAATTTTTATCAAGCTTAATAACCAGACGGAACTGGAGTATAGAATGATCTTTTCTTAGAAGGAAGAAAATCAAAAAAAGAAAAAAATGGAATAAAAAATAAGTGTTGCCAGTTTTTGACCTTGAAATTCAAAAAAATAATTTGCTTTCTTTCAGGTGTTTGAGAAACGTTTGATTTTCAAAGAGAATTTTTTTTTCTTTCTAAAACAGAAGTCAAGAGATATTTCAGATGAGGAAATGTAAGCGTAAAATCTTACTTCCGCGGACACACACATTCAAAATAACTCAGATGCACATATTTACGAATAAGATTAATAAAGCTATACAACTTAAACTATTATTTACATTTTCTAAACTCAGACTATTGTCCTCATCTTTGTTGTTATTATCACATTGTTCCGGACGCTCCATTATTGCCCGCTTCATATCTACTGGTCTAAGTCTGCACTACAAGACCCAACACCTGTTGGGGGTGGGGGGCTCCCAGTTATGGGCAAATAGTGAACTCACAAACAAAAAGAATATTTACAGTAGAAATACTAGCAACACATTTTTATATAAAAATACCAATAACACCTATTTACAGCAAAATGACTAACAATGCATGTTATCTGCAACTTAAGATTGTTCAAAATATTTAGATATCAGCATCAAATAACCCATAGAGTTGAATATGCCGCTAAACAAAATCAACTATGTATTGAGCTCCCATTTATTACGTCACCAAATTTACAAACTAATGCTTTAATCCACTAGGCTACTGTCCAATGGGACAATCTTGAGTATAGAACTTGAAGTGTAGAACCCAATCTGCCCGTTGCTGAGACACTTGTGCTATTGATACTTCTTACATTTCATAGCATTCACCGAGGCTTCTTTTTTTATAACTGCTGCTGACTCTGCTGTTGAAAACTTGCTATCATTTCTCTTTATTTATTAGCGATCCCCATATCGTAATTATTTGTATGCTAGGCCTACTAAGGAGGTGTCCTCATAGTCTAACCGACTCAGTGGAAACGGAGCGAGAAATAACTGAACAGTACTAAATAAGAACTAGATGAGCTATCCGTAGTTAAGGTCAGCAGAACGAGAACAATCTACCAGATTGAAGGGTTCAGATTAAAATTCCTTAAAACTCACCCGGATCGACAGGTACCTGATGAAGGATGGAGAGCATAACGTCCGAAACGTTTGATAACAGCAACACATATGTCATTCGTCCGAATGTAAATAATAACTCATCCACAAAATTTAGACACAAATCAACTTAAACTACGAGGGTCGTTCAAAAAGTTCTAAGCCTCACCCAGAAAGAAGAGCCATAGCTTTGTTGTGGCAACACACTACCACTTCTTATAAAAGTAGAAAAACTTAATTTCAAGGCAGGTGAGGTCCATACAAAGGTGAAATGAGTGCAACAAACCTCCAAAATGGACAAAGCAGAGGTCCGGGCAGTCATGAAGCATCTGCAAAAGAAAGGTATGATACCAAAGGAAATCAACGAGGACATGATACAGACACACTTGTTAAGGACTCCATTTTCTATGCAACTGTAAAAAAAAGCGAGCTTCGGAATTCAAGCGGGGCAGGGACAACATAAAATTTGACCCGCGATCAGGTCGCCTAAAAACTTCAAGAACTGATGAACAAATCGATGTCATTCACCGTGTGGTTTTGGATGGCAGGCATTTTACTGCTTAGCAGATAGATAGATCCAGAGGCATGAGTTCTGGTTTCCCTCTATACTGTTTGAACTGAGATCTTGGGGGTGAGAAAGTTTTCTGCAAGAATCTTGACACTAGAGCAAAATGGTTGACATTTCCAAGAAACTTCTGTTTTGCTTTCAGAGAAGACCCTGAGAATTTCCACCATAGATTAGTAATTCAAGATGAAACCTGGGTTCACCGCTTTGAATCTGAATCAAAGATTCAAAGTAAACAGTAGATACACTTATACACTTGTATGCTTTGAATCTTATTGGAAACAACAGAATCAGATGAAATCTCTTTTGTTTTTTCTTGTAATATTAATAGTTACTGCAGCTGAGCAATGCCGGCGGAAAAGAACCGCAAGGGGTTACTGAGTGTGAGAGAATATGAAAAAAAGAAAGAAAAAATAAAAACTGTTATGGAGAAAGTGTAATAAAAGAAGAGGAATTAAGACAGAAGATAGCGATTGACATTGCGTTTAAATTTTTGAAGATCAAAGTTGATTCGGAAGCAAAAAGCCGAAAGAGAGTTCCACAAGCAAGAAGTCCGAGAGAAACTCTTAGTATAGAACTTACGGTTCTTTTTTGATGAGACCATGCCATCATTTTCTCTCTCTCTCTTTCTCTCTCTCTCTCTCTCTCTCTCTCTCTCTCTATCTATCTATCTAGTAATTCATCGAGTCTAGAAGAATCCTCAACAGAATGCAGAAAGTACTTGGGGACACATTAGCAGTGCGCATTCACTACCGAGATTCAAACCGGTACCGTTTCGATACAACGCAAACATCATGCTAGCTGTACCAACGGGCCTCGGTGACGAAGAAGAAACTGAATAGACTCGATATAGCACCGCTACTCACAAATTCCGTGGTGATACTCATCCAAATATTTCCTTTCTCCTGAATCGCTCCATTGCAGAGCATTAGCAGGGTCAAGCAAGGATATATGCAAGTAATAGAATTTGGGGAATTTAGGCAAATCATTATAGAAATCCATCGCGTCTAGAAGAACCCTCAACAGAATGCAGAAAGCACTGGACGGCCGTTTCGTTGGTATGCGTTGTATCGAAACGGTACGGGTTCGAATCTTGGTAGTGGATACGCACTGCTGATGAGTCACAAAATAGGATGAAACGGCTGTCCAGTGCTTTCTGGATTCTGTTGATGATTCTTCTAGATTCGATGAATTGCAATAATGATTGATTATATATATATATATATATATATATATATATATATAATTTTCACATAGTGTTTATTTGTGAAGGAACCAAATGAATAAAAAGACAAGAGTTAAAACTATTTTTAGCCGACGCATTTCGTCCTCGGAGGAACTTTACCAAGGCAAATGTCAACTGGTATATTTGTCTTGACAAAGTGCCTGAGAGGACGAAACGCGTCGTCTAAGAATAGTTTTAACTCTTCTTCTTATATATATATATATATATATATATATATATATATATATATATATATATATATATAGGATATGTATGTGTGTTTATATATATAGTTTAATGTCTTAATGATATAAATATTTTAAATAAGGAACACTCTATCTGTGTGTGTATGTGTGTGTGTCTCTATTTATGTGTCTGTGTTTGTTCTGACCTTCTAGAAAACAAAATACAGGAAAGATAAATTTGAAACATTTTCTTTTAATCTCTGAAGTACCATAAACATAAATAAATTTTACTTACTTACTATTGAAAAAATACTACTAAGTTACTAACAAATCAGCAGTATCACTGCCATTCCAACTAGAGTTAGGGATCTCCATCATTTTTTTTATTCGTGATATTTATTTATTTGTAAATATTTTGTATATGTATTTTACGATCTCGGTGGGAAAGGTGTTGTATTGTAATCACTGTAAATCCTTGGGTAAATCTACAGGAATCAATCAATAAGAAGGGCTTTCAAGAGAAATGATTTTAATTATTTAAATATTATTCTGCTGGTGTACATATATGATTTAAATAAAATATAATTAACCGCTTAATTTTTTTTTACACATTTTCTATATAATATAAATTTAACGCCTTTTTGCTTTATTTGACACTCCGGTGACACAGTTTTAGAATAAAGAAACAAAGAAAGATAATTACGTAATCTTACTTATTATAAAACGCAGATTGTGTGTGTGTGTGTGTGTGTGTGTGTGTGTGTGTGTGTGTGTGTCTGTAACGTTTATTGGGTCGGATTTCCTACATTTTTCAACCGATTTCAACAAAACTTCACAGGACTACATAAAATTACCTTGTGGTGGTTCTAACAGCGCTAAAATGGGAAAAATACAATTGTTTTTGCACAAAATCAATTTGAAAACACGATTAAGAGACATCGTGAGAATGAAAGGGGGACAACACACATCGGGTTAAAAACCCAGGTTGTTTGTGTGTGTGTGTTTCTTTATATATTTCCTACATTTTTCAGCCGATAAAACAAAAATTCACTTTTTTTTTGGCAGGTAGTGTTTCTTATTCTCTTGCACACTTTTTTCTTTATTTTAATATTCAGAATGCTTTAAAATTCCATTTACAAGACAATTGTTTATAATAAAATTCTATTCAATCGGGAGACTCATAACGATTGAAAACAATGTTTTTGTTTGAGTTTGGGTTTGACCAATTCGTAAAAAAAAAAAAAATCTAATTAAGACATGCGTGTCCGTCAACCTTAAACAATAATCTAACGATCTCTACTGATTGTACGAATCCAAACATCGGATAATTCTTTATCTTTAGGAAAGATAATGAAATCTAAACATACACAAGTCCTCCTAAATAAAAATAATAACCGGAAACTACTTTAAATACACATGGTGTCCAATTTTTTTTACTGTATTCAATAAGTAAAAATCATAAATTGTAAAAGATTATTATTACAGAAAGGCTACTAAATGAATAAGATTTGTTAGATCATAATTAATAAACCCAAATAAAGTTAATATTTTTTGTATTAGAAACAACAAGTGGAAAATATATTCAAATCAGAATTCTAATTATGAATCACCACAAGCAAAATATGCATTTTTTTACTGTATTCAATAAGTAAGAATCATAAATTGTAAAACTAAAAGATTACAGAAAGGCTACCTACATTTTTCAACTGATTTCAACAAAACTTCACTTTTTTTTGGCATGTGGTGTTTCTTATTGTCTTGTACACTTTTTTCTTTATTTTTACATTCAGAATGCTTTAAAAATTCCATTTACAAGACAATTGTTTATAATAAAATTCTATTCAATCGGTAGAGACCCATAACGATTGAAAACAATGTTTTTGTTTGAGTTTGGGTTTGACCAATTCGTAAAAAACCCCCCAAAAAACAAAAAACTAATTAAGACATGCGTGTCCGTCAACCTTAAACAATAATCTTTGTCAATTTTATTTTTCAGTCTTTATGATGGTGGATACTTATATATCCCCGGGCAACGCCGGGCTCTACTGCTAGTTACTGTTAAAAATACGATACAACTTGAAAAGAAATAAACAGTTTGTATCAAATATATGAAGCTTACCAAACCCAGTGACAATATTTGGGGAAAAATTGTAAAAAATAATTGAGATCAACCTATGTCTACTGCTGTAAACAAAGAAGAATCTACAGTGTGTGAACTGTACAAGCAGTATGCCCACCAACTGTTTAATTGTTTTACAACTGAAATAATAAAAAAAGGAAATTCGACAACGGGCGTTCCAGGCTTACAAATCGTATAAATATGGCGCCTAAATAATATTGCAGGAAATTAAAAAATGGGCTAGGAATCAGGAAATACTTATTAGATTTAATTTTACTTTGATCAACCTAGTGAAACTGTGAGTAACCTATTTAACGAGTTTATGTGAATGGT
The DNA here is from genome assembly GCA_903632075.3 of Acanthosepion pharaonis. Lineage (NCBI taxonomy): Eukaryota > Metazoa > Mollusca > Cephalopoda > Sepiida > Sepiidae > Acanthosepion > Acanthosepion pharaonis. The sequence goes on along the minus strand of CAHIKZ030000824.1, from coordinate 629,677 downwards.
TGGCAGAACAAGGACAAAGAATTACCACCCAGTGGGTCAAAAGTTACTTAAGGAAACAGAAGACAAGAGAGCCATGATTGCCTACGCCCTGAAGAGACATGGCCTGTAAACGACGAAGAGTGACTAAGAAAACTTTTCAAGGATCGGTAACGTTAAACTCACGACTTTCAGACCTCATTGAGCCGCCTCGCTGGAGATGACACATAAACTCCTGATCTAAAAGGCTACTCTACCTTAAAACCTCATCAGCACAGATCTGAGGGCAATCAGCCTCCTGCAACCTTTGTTAGAAATTTTCCGAAAATATCACACGCGAAATCAAGTTTTGTTTTATGAGGAAGATAAGCAGAATTTACATCTAAACTCTCTAATCTGCAACCAGAAGAACTTGTCGATAAGAAGCAAATGAATTCATCTCACAAATATGTAAGCATAAGTATATCTATCGTATTAACCTTCCTTTATATTCCCGAATTAGTACGCACACTGCCTGGCCGGTCATGTGCCCTTAACGGCCAGACAGTGGCGCCCTAGTCTTGATAATGATCAGTTTTGGGGAGGCGTCATAAAGAGAAAATGCTTCTGGACACTTTGAAAAAAATAATACAACTTCTTAACACATGATAGATAGGGACAGATTTTTGTAATATTTACTGCGTTCCTTTACCTATTGCATGTAACACTTTTATATACTTTGCTAGTATGTCTTCCTATAAAAAAAAACCTTCACATTTTTTCCCGTCTGTTCATATCTATCAAATTCACTATATATATATATCTATATATATCTACAGATCAGGAATAAGAATAAAATGTCGGCAAGATTCGAACTCGCAGCCCCTTTGCTCCCAAAATTCTATCATATCCTGATAGCTGTTCTAACTGGTTAAGTTACCAAAACTAATCGTTTGCAAAATATAAAATCTATGTATATAAATTTATTTCTAAAGTTTACTAATTGCTATGCAATGACAGTCTGGTTAATTCGGTTAAATTAAGATTAATGAAATATTGCTCCAAATAATAAAAATGCAATGTTATATTATTATTACGACTGCTACTAGTAGTAATATTATAATGGATTTTACTAGTAATAATAGTGTAAAAAAACACAAAAATTAAAATGAAAGAAATACTTGTCAATGACATTGCTTCTTCTATTAATTGGGATAACACTAAATTTTGTGAGTCCTCATCTTACAGCAATAGGTATTTGCCCTGTCTCCCTAAGACGACGTGATATGACACAAGGTCAGGTTTCATGTGGGGAAACCGAGCGTGTAGACCCGTCATAACAACATAAACGGAATATTTAATTTGCCTAATCATTCTTAAAAGCATATTTTGATAAATATTTAATCTGGGTTATTTTTAATTCAGACTTTTAATATTGCCATATATATGTTGTTTCTGTCGATAAATTTTAAAATAATTCATTGTGTTTGCCCTGATAGGATTTATATCTGCCTTGCCAAAATTCAGTTGTAAGTTATAAATTTTACATTTTACCACAAATTAACTGAACGAGATGAAAAGATTTTTATGGAATTATGTATATGAGTTAAAAGAAAATAATCCTTTTAGTTTCTTTTTAAATGTACAGAATTATATAAACAAGTGAAAAAATAGTAAGTTTGATGAATTAATAATAATAATAATAATAATAATAATAATAATAATAAAGAATACAACAGGCGTGTGCGTCTGGTGTTAAATACCGAGTTGAATTTATAAAACAGAATATCAGACATAAACAATATGGTTGTCCCTGTGGTGCAATACAGTTTCAGCATCCTTAATTGGACCATAGCTGATATTAAGCAAAAGGATGTCAAAACGAGAAAGCTTCTCACTTGCCATCGCATGCGTCACCCTAAGGCTGATGTTGATCGTCTGTATCTGACCAGATCCGAAGGGAGAAGAGGATTATTTCAACTAGAACTGTCTTAGAAACCCATAACAACCTGCCTTCAAAGATACCTGGAAACTGGAGAAGATTTGATGATGATCTGTGCCAAAGAACATGAAAGAAATAAAAAAAAAAAACTTTATTCAGTAATAAAGGAAGCCAACAAATTCAAAATGGAATTTCAAGTGGATAAAGAAGTACAAATAAATCATAATACATTTATTGCAGCGACAAAGATCCTAAAAAAGAAAGCAAAAGCAAATGCAATATACCAAATGCAGAAACGATGGCAAACAAGCCATAACATTGTCCGTAACAAACAAGCTGATGAGATACAAACCCCATACCCATCATTGCAGGGTTAAAAGCTGAAGGTTTTATTCTTGCTGCATAGGACCAAGGTTTACTCACTAAAAATTACTAAGTACACATACTGAAAAATTGTATTAAACCAAAATCAGATTCTCTGATAAATATCCAGAAACAATTGACTATGTTGTATCAGGTTGGACAGTGTTAGCACCAACTGAATATAAAACTCAGCCAATATCTTTACTGGAAAATATGCAGATTTTACAGGAAGGAAACTGTAAGAAACTGTTATAAACATCACCCAGATCCGATTAAAGAGATAGGGCGTGTAAACAATTTTCTGGGACTTTACAATATACACAGACAGACCAATCAAAGCTAATCACCCAGACATCGTGATCAAAGACCACAAAAACAGAATGAGCTTTCTTATTGACATGGCAGTTCATGCAGATTGTAATGCATCTTTGAAGAGCTTCAAAAAACTATCAAAATATTATGATTAGCGATAAATGTCATGAAGCCATTTCTGACCTAAGGTCTCCGGAAGGAAATATTTATATAACAGAAATCAAAGGAAATAATAATAATAATAATAATAATAATAGAGACTAATTTTAAGTGCTTAATTACCAAGTCTCCTTCGAGGTCTATGAGAAAAAAAGGGCACCGTAGGAAATGTATCTAAGCACATTTGGAACGTTTCATTTCGGTGGAGAGTTTTTTTTTTCGAATGATATATGTAGTTTCGCACAAAATAATCTTTTGTAGCTCTGAGATGCTGATGTGTCCAGGAATTATACTCACATGATTTTTTGTATCATTCTTTATCATAGTCAATGCACCTATCACAACAGGGATAATCATAGTTTTAGGTTTCCATATTTATATTACTCCGATTTGCAGGTCCTTATAATTTGACAGTTTTCTAAATTTTTTTTTAGAGACATTGGAATCCTGTGGGCAAGTCATATCAATTATTTGGCTGGTTCCTTTATGACTATGTTTGGTTTATTTGCATCAATTTTCCTGTCTGTGAGGATTGGGAAATTCCACAGTATAGTCACTCCATCAGCATTTGTGACATAATTCAGATGGTGTTTATACCATGGATGCAGGAATTCAGTACCAGACATACTAATGAATATATTGTCCTAGCCTGTTATGTCTAATAATGTATTCTTTCTCAGCAAGGACTAAGCACCCTGGTACTATGTGGTCAATAATTTCATCAAATTTATTTATTTATTATTATTATTAACATTATAAAATTATCCAAATGTCTATCTCACGTACAGTAGAGCAGGTATTGCACTCAATTTACAAGTTGGAGTTTGAGATGATAAATAATGATACAAAATATTTTTTTCAAAATCTTTACCATTTTTTGAGGAAACGTGTTTAAAAATTAAGTTTAGGTTAAAAATTGTAGAGTTGCGATATCATTTTGCTGATCAGGGAAAGCCTTATTGCACCGTCTTATGAAATTTATGATTTACTGTAGCTTTACAAACTGTACATGAACAAAATGCAAGGCATACGCATATTATTACTAAATCATTGTGCAATCAAATAAGACCCTCATTTACTTCAATGGGAAATCACACGGAACAATTTAGCTATATTATTATGTAATATATTATACAGTATAGTAGTTTTAGTGCCATTATTAGTAAATAATGGAAAATTGAAAAAAATTGTCTTAAACCTGTGCTCAGCGGTATTATGGTGTTATAAAGACTTTCATTTATTTTTTGTTTTGATTAATTATGATCTAACAAATGGTGTATGATCTTATTCATTGAGTAAACTTTTGTGTAATTTTTAACACTTTTTACACAGTTTTTACTTATCGAATACAGTAAAAAATTGCATATTTTGCTTGTGGTGATTCATAATTAGAATTCTGGTTTGAATATATTTTCCATTCCATGTATCTAATATAAAGATATCAACATTATTTGGATTCATTCTTGAAATAGTAAAATTTTGAAGTCATTTTGTAAGCAAAACCTGTGGAAATTAGGTATTTCTGTAATTTTTTTCCAGACAATCTTTAAAAATAAATGCTCAAAGATGAGTAAGTCTAATTTTTGTGTCAGGACTTCTTATCTTAAACCTCAGCTTTTACAGTGAATACAATGTTGATTTTCTAAAAACAAGCGAAAAATCAACCTGCCCTAATGTGCAGTCCAGATTAGGAAATTCATGTGGACTTAGCAGAATGATAAAAAAGGAAAAAACTTTAGAACATAGATGTCTTGCTGAAAAAATATGGTGTCTATACATACATGACAACTTACTACTTTTTTCTGTTCCTAGGCGGATATTGGGCTCATCGAATAAAAATTCAAGTGACATACTGCGACTACAAGCAGTAAAGTAACTCAAAATTTAATAATGGATGGCATTGCTTCATCTAATAAAAATTAAAGATAACATGAATTATATTATTGTTAAGCAATTTTTCTTGTCTAGAAATGTGAAAAAAAAAAAGAAAAAATCAAAAAACAAAAACGCTGCCAAGATTATCGTTAGGGTGTTGCTGTATAAATGTTTTTACTTGTTTGATCAATTCAATGTTAGTGTTTGGTCGCTATTATTGGATTAATAGTTGTGTCAACGCCAACTGGCAAATATTTTATTTTTGCAATCGTTATATGAAAAAGCATAAACTGTGAATGCTGGCCATCCCGTTTATAGACAAAAATAAAATGTTTTATTGTTTGTTTTGAACTAACCAGACTAATCCTATAAATCTTGTTTGTTGCAATCGGCACATGTCTATATACAGCTGACATTATTCGATATTCACCTCCACCGGTTTCGAAACAAATATCAAATATTTGTTGTACTCTCTGATGTCTAAACTATCAGCTATATATATATATATATATATATATATATATATATATATATATATATATATATATATATATATATATATATATAATCCATCATACAGGACTGTTTCGTTGTATCACAGCTTATCATTGTGGCTAGACATCCGATTGTTTCAAACCGGGATAGAAACCCGGCCGATTTGGTATCAGTCGGAGTTTCTATCCCTAAGCTGTCGAAATTGTTGCGCATTATTTTTACGAATGTAAACAAACGCCAGACAGCTAAAGTGCTCAATATATATATATATATATATATATATATATATATATATATATATATATATATATATATATATATATATATATATATATATATATATATATATATATATATATATATATATATATATATATAAAGAAAGAACAGTAAGATATAAAAATCCGGTGTTCTTATAGATATTTTTATTTTTACAAAATAGTGCTCAATGTAAATTTACAGAGCATTAATATTATAAATTAATTTATTTAAAATATGGTTTTTTCGCTACACAGTTCCAACCATGTTTCAAAATAGAAGCTAAAACCCCGAATTTAATTTTGCAATTAAATTAAAAGCATTAGTTCCATTTCATCTTCAAGCGAATTTTTATATATATATATATATATATATATATATATATATATATATATAAAAATGGAATATAAATATGTCTAAACCTTAAAATATTATACAACCGTAAATATATATTACTGTATATATAAAGGTTCTAAAGTATCAGCTTTATACAACCGTTCTTTCAGAAGGTTGATTACAAATGGCTTCAAGTGCATGTATCCTCTAGGTAATAAAAAGACAACCGTTCACCAGATTTTATAGACTTTCTGTATGGAAGCAGATTAATCTTTGCTGTATGGAAACTTTTAATCTCACCATTACTATTATTATTAACTTGTTAACTTCTCTCCTGTACAGTCTGAGGCATATGTAACCTTGTTATAGAACATATAGATTAGTGGGGGTGCTCTTGATAGAGGTAGCACCTTTGATGTCTGGCACGCTGCACCTTCAGTCGGACGGGCATCACTCAACCATCTGCTAAATCTTTCACGCAATGGCTTCAAATTGCCATGCCTTGGTAAACCATTTCAGCTGGCGGGCTAAACTCACGTAAAGGGCTGGCATTAAAACGGCACCACTGGGCAAATGACCTCCTCGACGCAAGGGTTAGGGTTAGGGTTAGGGCATAAGTATTCTTCAGATGAACTACAACGGCCATGTGTTCGCGACCAACCTAGTTTGGAGGAGAGCGGCTGCGGTTTCCTCCAGGTTAAAATGCCCAGGATACACCACATGATGAACATACCAAGAAAGGAACCATTGGCGGAGACCCAGGCTCTGGCACACGACCGCGATAGATAGAGGAGGATAGTCGTTTGTGCCCCAATATCTCCTTCCAGGGTTAAGGACGAAAGAAGAAGAAAGCTAAAAATTCATAAACAATCATATCTCTTCCACTTTACCCGAGTACGTAACTTTTTACAGTATCCAACCCATAGATTGGATTCACCGCCTGTTAATTCTTTTCTCTTAACAAACTTCTTTTATCTATAAGGCCCATATGTTTCGAAGCCCAAGTGGAATGCAGAAACTTGGAAACTTAAACCCATTGCCACTGATTTGTCCCATTCAATTGAACTATAGAATATGACTTTCTCACTATATGTATTGCAATTAGTTGCTTTGGTTTGTTTGTTTAACGGCATATCAAATCCTTATGGGTCATTTAATGCCGAAATATTATTTTTTGTGAGCTTTACCAGCAATACATTTTTCATAGTAAAAAGTTACCAACAATATATATTTGTAAAAACATTAGTAATTCTTCCAAGAAAATTAAATTTCGACATTAAATGACTCATAAGGAGTTGATATGTTGTTAAGCAAGCAAACAAGACATTTTTTTTTCTTTTTCTTTCCGTTTTTCTTCTTCTTCTTCTTTTTTACCTTTCTTTCTTCCTTCTTTCATTTTCTCCCTTCTTTCTTGCTTTCCTCCTCCCTCCTTTTCATTTATTTTCCTTTTTCCTCATTCTTCTTCTACCTTAATTCCCATCATTATTCCTTCCTTCCTTCCTTCCTTCCTTCCTTCCTTCCTTCCTTCCTTCCTTCCTCTTCTTGTCTACCATCCAGCTTCCTTGTCTGCTTAAACTCTTGCCAATGTTAAATTATCACTGGCCAAAACAAGCAAAATAATACCTTATACCGCCGCCGCCCGTTTAGTTGTTTTTCTTGCCTTTTCGTCATTTTTTCTTTTAGTTTTTATATTCATAGCCTTGCGTAAGCACAATCGTGTATCCTCGAATATGGACGTAAATTATACAAACATGCACTCAAATACCTCGTCAAGTACAGAACACTCATGGCGTATTATCAAATAAACATGGGAGGAAAATCACTGACACAAACTGTAACAGACAACTGATATTGAAAATAAATAAATATAAGTTTTTAAGTAATACTTACCTTTTATGTCTACATAGACAAGTGTGTATATACATACAACTAGTGTCTTCATTTTTTTGTTCTTTCCCAATTACCTCACGCCTGCATTTTTGAATAATTAGTTTAATTTTGGTACAGCACCCTGCCCGGAACGATTTCACTATCAGTGGCTTCCAACACTATCATACTCTCTCTCTCTATATCTTTCTCTCTCCCTTTCTCTCTCTCTCCCACTCTCTCTTATATTGCTTCCTTTTTTTCTTCCTCGCCTTTTTATATATCTATAATTATGATTTGTTCCTTTTCACTGAATTCTTTGCATCTCTCTCTCTTTCTTTCTCTCTCTCTCTCTCTCTCTCTCCATCATTACTTTTATAATGCTTTTTACTCTCTTCCTCTCCATTTTACTTTATCTGTAATTATAGTCTATTCTTTTTCTCTGAATTCTTTTTATGCCTCTCTCTTTCTCTCTCTCTCTCTCTCTCACTTACACTTACCATCTGGCATTGTGCCAAAATTGGCATAAAGCAAGCAGACGTATATGCAAGCAGACGCATGTAAATCAATAAATTCGTAGCCTAACGACAAAAAAAAGAAGACATTTATTTTACACACAACGCTTTTTCAACATAATCTTCTTACTTGTCAATTAAAACGCTGTTTTAATAATAATTGAATACATGAACTCAGACAAAGATGCATTGAAAGCGCCATAATCTATGAGACTTCTAGCATTAATATATACCGGGCTATTCAGTTTATACACTGCTCTTATTAAATTAGTACTGGGACAATGTGGGATACATAAACCTTTAGAAAAAAAAGATAAGATAAAAATGTGTTTAGACACTTCGTTAATTCAGATTTTGATAAAATTATTTTACTGATGACGCCGGATCCTCGGCGAAACATGTCAAAAAAATAAAGCGCTGTCAATGCACTTAATTCAGCAGTAAACATTAAGTGCATAAACTGAACATTATAAAGTGAAAATTTCAGATCAGAATTCAGTTAAGAAAAGACAAGAGTGTAAGCGAAATCGATAGAGTGAGTGAGCGTTAGAGAGAGACAGAAGGAATGAGATAGAGAGAGGCAGAGGCGAATGAGAGTGAGAGAGCGAAATAGAAAGTGAGGGGAAAAGAGAAAGCGGAAGTGAGAAAGAGAAAGAGTGGGTGGAGGAAGAGAAAAATAGATTTTTAGCAAAAGAAACGATATTGATAGTTAAACTAATTAAGCAGCACAGATTTTAGTTGCATTGTACTCTTCATCAATGCATTTTCTCTTTGGACCAGTCAAAATTCTCTTTTGATGCCTCACAGTACATTTGCCCAACCCTGGGCATTTATCGCAAAGGATGACAGACGAAATGGAATAGCGAATTCGTAAAAGTATTATATACAGCGTATGATTGAATGAGAACGAGCAAGACAGAAAAAAAAGGAGACAAGATATGTTAAAATTCTCTGTATAAAGAATCAAGGCGGAATATATCTCTTTGTGGGCGAGGGAAGCGACATGGAGAATGGGGGCTGGTAGAGTACGGGCCTTGTATTAAAGCTTGTGCCGTGTCAGTTAACCCGGTGCCACTAGTGAACTTTGTGACTGCTTGGCTACTACCTTGAGTGTCGCGAGAGAGCCCTTTTAAGCAGTCAAGGTGGATATATCACTAGCGTTTTTGTTATGCTTTTGCTTTAGCGAAATCGTTCATAATTGATTCCAACGTTTAAAATGTATTTTAGAGTTTTGGGGATTTGTTTTTTGATCCGGGTGCGATTCTCGGAGCCCCTGTGTAGAGAGCGGCGTTTTTTGTTTATTTATGAATTTGCTTTCGTAGCGTTCACATCTGACCGACAGCTTTTGCCGCGGAGTCAGAAAGAGATCTAATTTGACACAGACTATAACAAAAGTAAGCGAAGATCTCTTATTTATTTATATTTATGTTTTTCGAATTAAAGATAAAAACTAAGCACATTGTATTATGTATAAACTCAACGCTTGATGATCATGATAGAAATTAATCTAATCTCTATGTAAAATTTATCGGCTTATGGCTATATCACGTTAAAACACCGGTTCCCGTGTGATCACTGAAGTTAAACAACGTGGAGACTGGTCAACACCTAGATGGGTGAATAGTTTGGGAAACTAGCTTAGGAATACCAGGTGCTGCAAGCTAGGATTTGCGGATTAAAATGGCTCGAAATTGTTAATCGGAGGGCCGAGTTCCTGTTCCAGTTGGGTTCTTTATGCTCACTTACGCGCAAATAGCCACATCTTCGCCCCTAGCAATGGGTTAAGTATTAAGACTAGTATCACTAAACTATTAATATCTCCAAAAAAATAATTCTTTCAATGTAGAATATTTTCTGGCTTTAAATAACCTATAATGGGTTGATAAGCCGTAAAAAACAAATCAAGCAATAAAATTTATCACAAACAATTCAAAACATTCTACAATTTAAATAATGCAGAGTTAATTTTACACTAGAACCAAGAATCGATTAAACAGAATCTTAAAATAAGAAGAAAATTTATCCAAATATACACTGGGAAAAATATGAGATTTAAAGATGTTATAGTGGAACTCACCTATTCTATAATTAATAGACTCTCCCACCTATAATAAGTAGGAGTAGTAAGAGTAACGAGTCGGTGGGTGAGTCAGTCGATGTCGGACGACAGTTAGTCGAATACTAAAGTATCAGCGACCACAACTAGATTACTCTGCGTTATACTTATTATATCAAGTTCCTAACGTGTTGTACGTCGAACCTATTTTAGAACCGACTTAGTACAAATACTAGCCTCCACTGTGAAATCACTGCACAACAAAAGAAAAGATTATATAAACATAAAATTATGGAATTAAAACAAAAACAAAAAAGAATTTTCACTCAAAGGACTTGTGTACCACAGAGACTATCGTGACCAAGATTATGAGCTGAAAAACTGCTTTAATAAGAAAGTAAATAAATATTAATTCACAAGAAGATGCATTTTAAGCGCATTGATCTGTGAGTCACTGGTGAATTTCCTGGTTATTTCAATAGAGAAAATCCTGAGCTTACACGTATCATGATGGATGGGTGTTCTCTCAAGGGAACTCCTTGCCTTGAACGCCTATTGGAATTCCACCCACACCTTAAGTGGAACTCATACATACGATCTATCGCTAAAGACGCTTGAAAAAAAAATATTCATTTTTTGTACCGCTCCAGAAAGTATCTAATTCTTCCTACTATGCTCTATCTCTACAAGAACCAGATCAGACTGAAAATATAGATGTCATATTTGGGCTGGAGCTGCTCAAATCCTCACTTTCAGGCTTGTATCACTTTAAAAAGTATCTGACTCCTTATGCCCTGCTCTATCTTTATAAGAGTTAAATCAGACCAAAAATGGAGCATTGCTGCTCAGTCCTCAGTTTCCAGTCTGGACAGAATTCAAAAACGTCCACGCGAACTTGTGGATGATGAATTATTTTCCACTCTACAACTCCTTTCCTACGGACGAATCTTCGCAAGCGTCTCACTACTCTATCTTTATTTCCAAGGTAAACTCCTTAGTTCAAGCAATCCGAACGTTTGCAGCTAAGACCCGCCATGTCATGTACACGGGGAAAAATCATCGCCATTCTCTTCGTATTCCATTAGTAAGAAAGAAGTTCCATTTGGATAGCTTCTTCCCTAGAACTGATACTTTGTGGAACAAATTGTCAACAGGATGTTTTCCCGATCACTACAATGTTAATTCTTCAATTTTAGGGTTAACGATTATCTCTCCTACATATCCTCATAAACTGTACTTCTTACCTACTCTTTTTGCGTCCTGGGTAAAAAGTTAAACTACATCGGCGTCCTGGGTAAGAAGTTAGACTACGTCCAGCAGCAAGGCCTCTGATCAGGAGGTTTTGAGGAGCATGGAACCATCTCTTAATTGCCGGTGTTCCTAGGTCCAACCTGACCCGGGGTGGTAGCTCCTGTTAGGGTCCCAGCTATGGGAAAATAGTTAACTATTACCAGCAATACTTTTTTGAAAAAAATATTACCAGCAATACAATTTTGAAGGAAATATATTACTAGAAACAGATTTTTGACAAAACAAAATATTACCAGCAATAAAATTTTTTGTCAGTATTAAATAACCAAGAATACATACTCTATTCATATGAATCTATCCTAAAAATGTTGTCGGCATAACTTATTAAGATTGCTATGCCGTTAAACAAAATAAACCAAACCAAACCTATTCTTTTTACGCTCATATAACGCGGAAGTATGTTTATATGGACTTCTGTCCTAGTTTTGAGGAATTCACCTCCAAAATTTGTAAAAGTATTTTTGATACACCTCTCTCTCTCTCTCTCTCTATATATATATATATATATATATATATATATATAGAGAGAGAGAGAGAGAGAGAGAGAGAGAGAGAGAGAGATCAGGTATGGATAGAAATCCGACAAAATGATAGGATAAAGTAGGAAACAGATATTAATCTAACATGTAGCCAGCGATCAAGATAGAAACGAGAAAAGATAATAAAAAAGCAAACAGACGCAGATTAATGGTATGTTGTGTTTAACCAATAAAGAAAATAACCAAACACAACATACAATTAATTTGCGTCTCTTTCCTTTTTATAATTTTTTAAAATCATTTCTATCATGATTTTTGACGAAGCTTTAATAAAGAGAAACATATTAGATCAAGATCTGTTTCCTACTTGTTCTTCATATATATATATATATATATATATATATATATATATATAAAAATTCTAAAATCTAATGTATTCATACGTTTAATTTTCCGAGCAGTAAACTTTTCTCGCGGTGACCCTTCCTCGTGGTGAGCTGTCCTCACGGAGAACTTGCCGCAGTGGGATTTGATGGCTGTGAACTTACCTGTAAACCATTTCCCTAATAGAGGCTTTGTTCTAGTAAAAAAAAAATTTCTAATGGCACCGGCTAATCAGCGAAACATGCCAAAGTAAAAAACAAAACAAAAAGAATTCCAAATTGCTTGGTTTATTTATCATAAGGACAACGAAGAAAATCATTGTTTGTAATAAAAATGATGTCGCTTCTGATTGACTTCAATTTGTTAGTTTTTTTTCATCATTAGTCATAGGTTGTTTGTAACATTATTAAAGTAAACAAGTTCAACATTAATATAATTGACGTATTTATTTAGTAAGTACAGGCTTGTCCGGCATGAAGCCACAATAGTGGGTGCAGTCGTGAAGATTGCATGCCTTACTCTTACTACTGAGATGTGATAGGCATCGTGAAGTTAATTATTGTATCCTAAATTGTTTCTCTTGCTATTCTTATGTGGTTCAAAAGTTAAAGCAGTAGACACTATGTGTATAAGTGAAAACTTGATCTTATCTTCTGATATGACAGCTTTAGATCAAAGCTTTTGAGTTAAATACAAAGAAATAACATATATAAATTATCGTTAAAATCACTACACTGATAACCATCGATCACCTTCCATCTGATTGGCTGGTTTTACTTGACTATGAGAGATTTTGTTAAATTTGTCTCAGTATCTTGGTGTTCACAGTAAATAATTTGGCAATTTAAATTTCTTTATACTGATTACAACTGAGCCTTTTGTCTTCTTCTTCATAGTCATGGCTCTCCACAACGTCCTTGTATTTTTAATATCATTCTCACTCCCTGTTTTGCTATTCATTTACACAAACTCGTTAGATAAGTTACTCGATTCTCTTGACTTCAATATGTCCTGTGAATGTCAAATTATCCAAGCTCACCTTCCTCGTTGTGTCATATAAATATCAACTGTCTCTTTCTTATTCTAAGTATACATGTTCCTTTTTGCTTCCGTTTTTCTTAAAACTTCCCCGTTGATCACATACACCGTCCATGTTATTCTCATCATCCTTCTGTAGAATCACATTTCTGTTGCCGCAAGTGTCCTCTTAACAATTCCGCACTTTTTTCTTTATTTCTAATTAAATTTTTCTGTTTCTTGATACGTCGTTTAGCAGCTAGAAGGCATCTTTCGCTTTTACAATGCGTTTTGGGATTTTGGTGTTCAATTTTCCGTCATCTGTTAAAACATTTTCCACAAGAACCCAGTCGACATCATAATAGTCATCTTAGTTGCTTAAATGTTTTTTTATGTGAGCTTTTTTAAAATATCATTCTGGTAAATTTTATCTTTTCATAGACTTACCAACTTCTTATCAGTTTACTAATTCTTACATATTCCGAGCTATTTCGTTTTCCAGAAGTAGAAATAACAAGTAAAACGTCTGTGAATATGGACGCTTGAAGACTTAAAGACTTGTTCATATGACCAAGATTTTTATTAGATGAGCATCGTCGGATATTTTTTCAAAAATGTACAGGAAGTACATATTTGGATAGGGAACAAGAATAATTTTCTTTCCCTTGTCAACATGACTGATTAAGGCAATGATCTGAGATGAGTAAGAAATTGTTGGTTTTATAACGAGAGTATCATTTATTTAATTAGGATTGTAGGATTTGGCCTCCGTTTTCTCTAATACTTCTCTCGGATGATTTTGTTGGTTCCGTGTCGAGATTGACTCATGTAATTGTTGTTTATCTTTAAAGGAAAGCTTATTTATGTGAAGTTTAGTTTATGATTATATGAACGTTTGTTTTTGCATGTGTGACTAGTTTAAATATTTATGGAGAGGAGAAACATGGGTGCAGCTGCCTGTGTATGATTACACTTTAATATGTGTCAATGTGCATAGATAAATTACTCGTCTTATATATATATATATATATATATATATATATATATATATATATATATATATATACTCGTCTTATCTATTTATCTCTCTTTTTTTCTTTCTCTCTTTCTCTCTCTCTCTTTCTCTCTATCTCTCTATATATGTATATGTATATATGTATGTTTGACAAAATGGAATAAGTTTTCTTGTGAGGCGTTTCGTCTTTTCGGATTAAAGAGGACACCGCGTTACAAGAAAACATTTTCGACTTTGTCATATATATATATTATTTTATATGCGCAGTACTTATTCGAAAGTGCTCAATATCAGTGATAGAGCTAACATATTCAGTTGTATGGATATGAGTTTGTGACGATGGGTTTCGTTTTGCGATCATCAGACATATTCTGATGATCGCAAACGCATGAAACTCAGGGTCACAAACTCATATCCATACAAATATATATATATATATATATATATATATATATATATATATATATATATATATATATATGTGTGTGTGTGTGTATAGACGGGAAATACGCACAGATACAGTAACAGAAATATGATGACGTGGTGAAAAGACACACCCGACATACTTGCCAAGGATTGAACGAATGACAAAATCAGATTTTGGTAAGGAATTTCTTCTCGGTCAGGCCGTGAACTTTTCGGCATCCCTCGTATATAGCCTAATAATTAAATGAACTTTTTTTGGGGGAAGCCACTAGCACGCAAGGGGTTACAGAGAGTTGGAGCGAGAGCAAATAGGAGTGATAGAGAAAAGGATGAAGAGAAGGATAGGGGATAGATCTGGAGACGTCGATTGAATAGTTGGAGATTATAGCTATCAGAGAAACAGCAAAAGGGGCGGGAATTTCACAGGTGAGAAGTGCGAGACATGAAGATATTGGAGTAGAAGAGACGGTTACATTTAACAGTTTCGACAATGAAAGGATGAAAGCGAGATACCAGCCTAGTAGAACGCTTAAATTCATGAAGTCTGGGAACCAGCGAAAGCAACTCATCGGAGCAGTTACCATAAAAGTATTTGTAAAAAAGACAGAGGGAGGCGACGGCACGTCTGTGAGAGAGCGACTGCAGACAAGATGCCAGATCAGGGCCAATTACATTGCATATCCGTCTCTGGATTTTCTCAAGAACCTTGAGACAAATAGAAGGGGCTCCAGGCCATATATGGCAGCAATACTCCATGCAAAGGCGAATGGTTGATTTGTAGATTTGATTTTCTGGAGACGCACAGGGAGCCAACTTTCTTTGCGGTGGACGAAGCTATTGACTCAATGTATTTGTTCCATCTCAGGTCATCAGTCAATGTGAGACCGAGCAGTCGCAAAGAGGTGCTCTCATGGAGTTGAGTGTCAGATATTTGAATGTGGGGCAGAGATTGTTCTCTGTGGTGAGTAATAGAGAGCAGTTTTGTTTTTAAGGTATTAAAGTTAACCAGCCAATTCCTGTCCCAGTTCACAACCGATTGGAGGTCCTTTTCCAGACGAACGGCCAGGTTAGTTTTGTCAGCGACACTAGATTTGTTTTTGAGGCAGGAGTAAAAGTAGTGTCGTCTGCGTAGATGCCTACTTGGGAACCTATGACGTCAGGAAGACCGTTA
The DNA here is from genome assembly GCA_903632075.3 of Acanthosepion pharaonis. NCBI lineage: Eukaryota > Metazoa > Mollusca > Cephalopoda > Sepiida > Sepiidae > Acanthosepion > Acanthosepion pharaonis. The sequence continues at coordinate 613,742 of CAHIKZ030000824.1, read as the reverse complement.
ATGAAGATAAGGAACAGAGTAGGGCCTAGGATGGAGCCTTGGGGAACACCTGTGTTCGTCGGATAGGAGCTGGAGGAGAATCCGTTGAGAACGACCTTCAATTGACGGTTTGACAGGAATGATTGTATTAAGTCAAACAATCGACCTGAAATTCCATAACCCTGAAGCTTGCGAAGAAGTCCGGCATACCGAAACCTATCAAATGCTTTGAAGATATCTAGAACCACGGCACGAGAATTTTTATACCTCTAATAGCTTAATAATTAAAAGAACAAATTAAAATAAAAATGAATATTTCTTAACAGAATCTTCCGTGTTAATACACTTCCTTCAATACTGAATATTAATCACATTATACAGTGAACATTTCATATTCAAATAAGCTAATAACTATATATATATATAATGGGTGGTTGATCAGTTCCGAATACAAACGTCTTCTACCGTAGTTAGCTAATCTCTGTTTCTCAAATACAATCTAATTCTTCATTACCTACAAATATACTGATCAGTTCTTACATTTTCTGGGAGAGAAGGCATAATCTGTTGTGATCAGAAGTTGAACAAAGCCAGTGCACTCAGTGTCGTTCACGATGACTTGTGACTAGACTAGCACAATATATAATAATATATATATATATATATATATATATATATATATATATATATATATATATATACGTTTCATTAAATAATATAGACAAGTGTTGTCTATTTATTTTATGTAAATTTTGTTCGTAACATCTGATAAGTTTGATAACATTATCATTAAACGAAGAAAGAAATTCACAATATTGATCCATATTTTTTTAATATAATCTAAGCTTTCGGCTTACTTAAGCCATTATCAAAGATGTAAATTACAAATATATTAAACAATATACGGACACGACAGTGATGATAGTCTGTCATTGTTTACATAGATAATCTCTAAGCAACGATAAACACGCGCATATAAGACGCTAGAAGCGAAAATCGCACCGTATCTCATGACGTCACACATGACCACACGAGAGTGAATTGGAGCATGAAGTAAGGAAAGCCGTTGGCATAAACCAATGGCTTCCGTCACCAATTATACACATTTAAGAACATCTGCAGAGATGCCATAATTGATTCTGCCTAGGCTGGGTTTTAACTGTTTGATGTATAATGCTTCAAGCATCTTTAGTTTTTGTCTATTGTTTTCATGTCGAAGTATAGTTGTGCTTTCGACAAGTATTTTACGGAATTGTGTGTGTG